>JABVXW010000508.1:0-32725 GCA_013365375.1 Litomosoides brasiliensis | reverse complement strand
TTATTATTATTATTATTATTATTATTATTATTATTATTATTATTATTATTATTATTATTATTATTATTATTATTATTATTATTATTATTATTATTATTATGATTATTATTATTATTATTAAATTATTAATTTTAACTTCTCCGAATTCATCATGTTAGCTGGGAAAGAGAGGAGTTAAAAAAAGTAGAGTGAGCAATGAGTAGTAATGTTAAGAATGATAGGAGTAAGAAATCCTCAATCGTTTATTTGCTGACCCCAAAAGCTTAACGAATGATAATGGAAAGCGATAAAGCAACCCCACAACTATTAATCTATTCCTTGCGACCAATGTAAACATTAAGCCTACGACGATAACTGAAAGCCAAGAAGTAAGAAGCGACCTACCAATGCAATTCATTGCTAAAGTAAAATTTAATTTAAAAAAAAGTATTTTAAAGAATAACTTAGCATCTATTATGTACGTCATTTATTAATTTTTCTTTATGGGTTATGCTCTAATTGATTCTAAGTTTCCTGTTCCTTTTCTTCTCCTTTTAATATTTAAGAATTGGTGTTGTTTTTTGTTTAATGAAAGATTCCGAGTAACGTAGAAAATTTCCGGATTGATGCAATTTTTGAAATCTCTGCTAATAAAACGGAAGATTAAAAAAAATGGGAATGGAGGGAAAAGAATAAAAAGAAGCCGAAAAGTAAAGTTTCGATTGAAGACAGCTGTACAGATAAATTACTGAGGGGGTGAGAGTGGGTGATATTTGCCAATAAAATGATCGTTTAATGATTTGCATTGGAATGAATGAAGATGGAAAGAATAACATTTGCTTAAGATCAGTTTGCTTCATCATTCATCACTCCGGAATTCCTGATTTATTACCCATAGTTTTGTGGTGCCTTACAATTTCCATTTCCATGTTGTAAAGTAAGCGGCAACACTTCAATGTATTTTACTTTTACTCAAATACATTAAAATATTAAAATTTCAATGAAAAGAATGGACGATCGTCGACTTACTATTTGACTAAACAACACAATCGATCGATGTATAATTCATTGGAATAAATTTGAGGAATGAAAATTCAACAATATAATGTGATGGATAGGAAGAGTGAGCATTTCAATATTTGAGAGACGAAGTGTACTTAATTAATTTTAGGTATTCTTCTTTTCTTTTTCTATAAAATATGATTTTTGTAGTTTAACTTTGTGATTTATGGTGATGAAATTTACTATAAGTAAAAAGAAAACCGCTAAACACGTTGTTTTCTTTTCTTTTCTTTCGGACGTTTGTTTTCTATTTCACATCGAATGTCTAGGAAATTCACAGTGCTCTTCCATCAAATATGCTAAGGTCTGTCAAAAGAACGACTTAAATTTACTTTTTAAAAAACAATTAAAGTTAACTTTAAAAAAAAAAAGAAAAAATTATATATTTATGTTAAAAAAATTGTTTATTTAGAACGTAAAAAAAACATTTGTCAGGAATTTTTTTCCTTTAAATTTAATAATATTGTTGAAATGAATTTTCTATTTTTTTTTTTGCTTGGAGAAAAATCTCCTTAAATACTTTTCTTAAATTTAATTTAAGTTTGAATTGCTCCAACTTAACTAACAATTTACATAAATCGAAAGTCATATGTTTTGGAATTTTAAAGATTCGCTCGCCTTCGATGCTTCTTAATTTATGTCAACACAAATTCCACAAAATTTACTTTTCCACTCCTCCAGTGGACAGGAAGAGATTAACGATGACGGATGCACAGCGCCAGATGCATTCATAAAAAAAAGCCAACAGAAATTTACGGTGAGAATTGAAATTTGTCCACCTTTTTCATTGCTCCTCCTTTTCCTCCTCTCTTCCATATCTTTTTTTCTTTTCCCTTACTTTTTTTTCCTCTAATCTTATCAATTTATCATTCTCATCCGTTTTAATGATAATGATGTCATTAACTTTGTCGATGAAGTCGCTGATTAACTACGTGTCCTTCTGACAGGCATAATAATCATTTCTTCTATTTCAAAGGGGTCATCTTACTGTACGTCTTATTGGCCATTACTGATCGTCTCAGTGATATTCTTCCTTTTTTTTTATTCCCTTCACCGATCAGTTTATCTCGGGAAGTGTACACACAGCACCGACACATTCATTCCATTTAATTGTCAACAACACCTTGTGGTGAAGCGTTGCAACGACACCATTTGACGAGGACGATCGGTTCATTGCTATGCAAATAAAGTAAACTTATTTGTATGGCAAAAGTTGAATGCTATCAAACTGTTCCCACACACGCATGCTTTTCACGTATTTTTATTTTGCACTAACAATTTTATGGATTAAAATAAACATACTGAACAGATGGATATCTTTTTCAATTAAATTTCATTTCCAAATTTAGTAGTTGTTTCATCGGAAAAGCTGAAAATTAAATGAAACTCATTTGCTCAATTTCATTTGGCCAAACTTGAAAGTGAAAGTGAAAGTTTCGATCAATGGAAGTAAACAATTGTTGGCATTTAATTGCATTATAATATGAAGTTTTTCATTTTCTTTCTTCCAACACATTTATAAATTTCAAATTGTTCCTTTAAATTCATTCAGTTACAAAATAGCTCATTTTCGTTATTTGCATATTCAATTAACTAATCATTAATCGATTAGTTTGGTTTTTTCTTTTTTAAAAAGAAATTCTGAAAAATTATTGATTAGCTAATTTTTTTTTGCTGCATTTCAGCTTTATCATTTTTTTAATCAAAACTAATCACTGATAATAAAATTACCATTTTTAGAAATTTCAAAATCATTTTGCGGTGACACGATGGTAATTATTTTCTTTAACATTAGGCAGGCTACATTCAAGGTTACTATCATCTTATGAGAAGTAAGTAACTTTTCACTTCATCTAAGTGGGAATACAATTTTCTTCTGTTCAGACATTTCCGCTTGTGCGCATTTTAATCACAGAGTTGTTTGCATGGAACTTTCAAACAATATTAATTGTTAGTGTTGTGACCTCTACCACTCATCGACCATCCTGAAGTGCTGCTTCTTTTCAAAACTCTTTCCTTCCCATCTATTGTGCCCAACAACATGGTGACAATTAATTGACGTCGTGTCCAATTGTCACAACAAATGTCACTTTTGTCCATAAGTGAAAACTCAACTTCAATTCATTTGACATACTCATATCGATCAGTTAATTAACTAATTCTCATCTCCTGCAAAAGTAGCGTGAGATACGTTTAATAGTTTTAAAAGCGTGAATACTGGCATAGATCAAAATTTAATTTAAATTACTGATTACTTTCATGAATATGATCATTGCAGTTAATGAAATAATTAACTATTAAAACTTATGTATATAAATATATCTAATTTCTTTATTAATTTCACATACTGACATTTGACATTTGCATATTTTACATTGACATTTTACATTGATATTTGCATATTTCAATAATTATTAATTACAAATCACATAAGGACACTTAATAGCCATAGCAGCCCGTTAATTATTCAATTTGGCTAAAATTTGTCGATAGTTTTTCTAAGCAATTTGTTCGTTTATTCATTTCTACTTTTTGCCGTCTTAATTAATGAATACTAATTGATACATACTGTAATTCTCATATTAATAAATATTTTCTTAAAATTTTTTTTCACAATTTCAAACCAATCCCTCATCATCCTCATCACTACCATCACTACTACTACTGTTATCATCATCCTTCGCGATAATAGTGATGATGATCGGTAATAATGAAGGTATCAGATGAAGATAAATGAAATTAATTTAATAATTTCCAGATCATTAGCGCCCGCCCTATTGCCTTGTCGTACAAATATCTTACAATTATAAAGTAATTTACCTTTAACGTTACGATTTTCTTTGAACGTCATCGTTTAACGTCGTCATCATGCAGTTACCTAATTTATACTGAAATAAGCAATTCATCAAAAATTGTCCCTCATTAATCCTAATAAATAAATTTTTTAAAACATTCAAATATCAGTGAGAAACAAATTAAAAGAAATTAGAGAAGTAAATTTGAGATAGAAATTGCGATACATTTTGATCAATTTGTTCGTTTACAGCTGCATATAATTTATTTGTCAATTTAAAAGTGTTCAAATCTAAATTGAAATTAATTTAGCATATTTGTGCTCTTTTCATTCAGTCATACTGTAGGCGGCAATTGGACATTTCCGGATGAATTGAGCAACAAAATAAGTAAATTATTTCATTTCAGTTCTATTCCGTCCTCTCACGTCGAGAGACGAACAGTGTATTAAATGTAGGCGGAAGTTTACTTGAATAGTTGACGAAATAAAATTACAAAAAAGAAAAAAAAAACTAAATTCAGCACAAAATTATTATTGGAAAAAAAAATTTTTTAATTAAATTAACTGTAATAAAAATTTTCTCAGTTTAAGTAGAGGAAGGAAATATTAATAAAAGTTACACAGAGGACATTAATCTCATCATTAACTTTAATGTCAACAATATCAGTCTAGAAGTATGTTGACCTATGGAAGGGTCATTTCGGGGACAGAGCCGGAAAATGATAAAAGATGATGATTATTGCTCAATTATGTGGAAAAGTTTCACAATGAATTTCTCACCAGAAGAGTAAATAATGGTGGAAAAATACTTAATGATAGAAGTTATTGATGCTGAAGTCCTCCTTACTTAAATTCATGAAAAAGTGTAAAAGTGAAAAATTTCCAATCATTTAAAATTATTTTCGAAATTTTTAAGAAAAGAATGAAAGAGAAAGAAAGAGAAGAAGGAAGAGAATATATTGATAAATAAGATAGTATTATATTTTTTGAAATAAATATTTGTTGATGAAAATTTAAATTTCAGGTAGATGCTGATTTAAAGCGACATCTGAAACATCATATCATTAATATATGCAAAGAGGATCGAAATTGTTCATCGGTATGATTTCTTCAAATTAATAAATTATTTAAATTATTCTCAATTCTCATATCAGTTACATGTAAATATTCAGTATTTAATTACAGTGCTGTTAAACTACACGTACAATTAAATTCACAATTATACTCAATGATCGACCAGTTTTTTTTTTCGTTTCTTTATTCTTAAATTTAAAAACAAATTTAATGTAATATTTTAAATGAAATCTTAAAATAGTATTTCATATTGAACTGAAAGTAACAATCATTTTCCTCAGTGCAACAAAACGGAATTATGACTTTAATAATTTTAATAATTTCAATCATTTTTCTTTTTCTAAAATCAGTAATGAAATTATCTATTCATTCATCGTCGATTACTTGTCATTAATCTTCTAATAACTTCAAAATTACAACGTCTATTCATTGACGTATTTGTCGAACAAATTGATAGTATCAAATTTTCAATGGTAATTTATGCATTTTATCATTATTGTAATCGATAACGAAGAGGAAGAATTTTGTTAAAACTTCAAAAAGATAAACCGAAACACATTTTAATTGTTATTAAATTTGTGAAAAAGTTAAAAACAACTGTTCTTTCCCAAACTATTTTTATATTCGTAACATTTATTATACAACAGATATATCAATTTCTCTAAACTCTACTATTTGTATATGATATTTCGCTATAAGTATTATTGTATAATGCAATTATTGGTTTATGTTGCCTGATGTGTTAGCGTGGGATTCGATCCTCCAATTGTAAGGTTACAATGGAAGGAGCGAAGAATACACTAAAAGCGATCGTTGGCCATCGTTCTATGGCCAGATGTGTTCCTGGCCATTGAAGGATGATAAGCTGAAAATACTTTTTCAGCTTATTGCTTAATGAATTATCAATGGATGACCTCTTTCAAGGAAGAATTAAAATATTAATTAGCATCAGTTTACTACTGTACTCTTTCACTCAAACGGTACATAATGAAATTGTAGTTACTGATAAGATGTTTTATTTAAACAAAATTAAAAGTAATTTTAAGAAGTGATGAAATGAAATAGGATAAGTTAAATGACCAAATCAAACATCCAGGATGATATCGATCTTTTATTGATAAATAAAATCAATTTTGACGATAATTACTACTGCAATGTAATGATTAATTCGATCATTTTTTATATTAAAATTGATATGATATACTGATAATTGCTAATTAAAAATTAAAAAAATTCAATTCATTCATTTCTCAGTGATAAAGAAAGAACATGGAAGAACAGTTTGGAAAGCGTAGGTCAAAATAATATTTAGTGATAGCTTTCCTGTTATTGTTGATATCATAAGTGCTGAGGAGGAAGTATACGTCTAAGTACACGTCTACGTCTCTTATTAATGTTTACTTGTAAGCCTTTAGTAAGATAGAAATTATAGGGAACTAAAAATGTGAGAATATTCTCAATCCAATCTATTTTTAATCCTTTTCAGAGATCAAAATTGAAAGGTTAACTTCTTTTTAGTGGAAAAAAATTTTTTATGCTAAAAATCAATAAATGATATCTTAAAGAAAATAACATAAAAATATTCCTGAAGAGATAATAACTTTTCAACGATTAAAAAAGTTTCATATGAAACTTCATTAGTTGTTGACATCTCAAAGATCAATGGTTAATTTTTTTCCTTCCAGCCGATTATCGGTGAAAAAAATTTTTTAGTGTTTTTTTTTCTTCTACTTCTTGTTCTCTCTTTCGTGCAGTAACACTTTATTTCGCATATTTTTCATTGCAAGAGCGCTTTGATAATTAAAATAATCGTTAATTAAATTGTTACTTATAATGCTTACTTATTGATACTACGACTGTAGTAGGTAGGAGATGGATGTTGATCATTTACTACTACTACTGATATTGATAATATGATATCTTTGAGATCTAAAAGAATGTTATTAGTATAGTTGTCTGATTTTTTCGATCCATTTGATAATGATAATCATAAAATATGCAATCGTAACTAATTAGGAATATAGCGGCTCGATCACTTTCATCTTTTCCTCTGTTGTTCAGTCTCCTAAAATATTGTTTCTGTGACGGTCATTAAAATGGCCGTTAAATGAGCAGTCATCTTTTTCAAATAATACGCGCACCGATCAATTTACGCGCATCGTTTATTATTGCGCCATTTCGAACTGCTCAAAGAAGATGGATAATTTGTCAACTTTGAAACTTTTACTTAATATGTGAAATGAAAGGGAAGAGTTGATGAGATATCAAATTTCAAGTAAAAAAAGCGAATGATGAATTTTCAATTTAACTTGCTATTTGTTTGTTTATTTTGTTGTTGAACGGTTAAAGATTGCAAGGGATTTGCTCTTTCTTTCGCTTCATATAGCATTAATTAATGAAATTAATTTAAATCTTTGAACATTTTCAATTTTGTATTCCGTGGTTTCTTTTTCGTTAATTAGTCAGTGCATAATTTAGTAGAAATGGTAAGAGAAAAATTTTTTTTCTTTACTTCGATGTTTTTTTCTCCGATTTTTTTCCCTTTAATTTTTCTCTATTTTTATGACAAAAAAAAATTTCAATTTAGTTCCAATCAGAATGAGTTTTTGGAGTGAGTGCTTATGGCTTAACAATATCGTTTTCATTGAATAATTAAATTAAATTTTTTTTTGCAAATAATTTGAAATGAATTTTTATCCTATTGTTTTGGTGGTTTTTTTTTTCCTTCAACAATCCAGACGTTTCTTTCCTTCACATCAAACCTAAAACCGTCCAACAATAAAGGATCATTGCATACCGAAGATCAGCAGGATAAGACATGTAAATTGAAGAGGGATTAGACATTGTCACGTCGCAAGGAGATCAGCGAAGGTCGTCGTACATTTAGCATTTTTGATTTTTTTTCTTTGAGTGCTAAAAAAAGCGAGGAAAGTTTTGAGAGTAAAAAGTGTTTGAGTGGAAAGAAGAGAGTGATACAAAGAAAAAAACATTGATAATAAGATAACATTGATAATAAGATTAATAACATCGATAATAAGCTAACATTGATAATAAGCTAATAGGAAGGAATCTAACAGCAGATATTGTATATATTTGTTACATGCAGTACAAGTGATATTATATAGGAATAATTGATATTTCATCTGCAGCAGTAAAAGAAACCATAGATATGTTTGGAAATTAGGCCTAACTAGTCCGATAATAATAAAAGAGAAATCCGATAATAATAATAATAATAGAAATAAAAAAGAGCAGACAATAATAAAAGAGATCGATCGTATGACAATTATTAGTTGAGGAGGATATACTGTAAAAATGTTAAATCAGTTAAATTAGCATATTTCTATTTTATTATTTACTCTTTTTATTTCTATTATGAATCGATGCGGAAAAGAAATGCGTCTGATGTTAGGAATGAATGTTAAAAAAAGGAAAAGGCAATAAAGTATCCGAAGGTATTTCTGCTTCGCATCTATAAAATAGCGAATATCGGCAATCTTTGTCGGATAGTATTAATAATCGTTGTAAGGATGAATTTTCTTTTTTTCTTTTTTATTTTTCCTTCAACTTTTCTTGCAATATTTTGTTCCGTTTCACTCTTTTTTTAATGCAATTATTTTCTATAAGTAAATTTGAGTAAATAATTGAAATGAGAAAGAATAGAAATTCTCTACTACAAATGAGCGGCATAGATGATAAGATTTCATTATCAGATTGTTAAGTAAGATTTTTTTTCTACTTCACCATAACCTTCTTTTTATCCTTCTTGTATTTCACAATATTTATCTCTTTCTTCTTCTCTCTCTCTCTCCCTCTACTTTTTCTCTTTCTTTCTCGCCCTCCCTGTTCCTTGTAACTGCTTGAATTATTTCTCTTTTGGCATAAATGCAATTGCAAATTCTCTTGCATATCATTTATTTTACGATCCGTACTTTTGAAGTATACCATCACCTCTCACGCAATCTACGCAAAAGATACTTTGTCATTAGGCATGCGGAAAATGCCACTTTATAGAAAGAATTACCGAAACTATCGCTAAAGTATGTAGCGTCAACTGAAGTTCATGAAATGCATATTAAATTTTGGAATTTTATAAATTAAGAATTTTTAAGAAGAAGTTATAACTAATTAAGGGTTAATTAACTGTTACGGTAATTATTTCATTACAAAAGGTGAAATTTTGTTTCTCTTTAAAAGTGTTTACACTTGAGGTAAACAAAATCTGTAAACAAGGAATGTGAAATTGGTTCACACATATAATTCAGTTGAAAAGGAGCTCTACTAGCTGCAACTGATAAGATAATGATAAGGGACGATGATGATTGATCTATTTTAGCTGAAATCATAAATATTATTTTCTTCTGACGATTGCATTCTTTTCGACTGTATTAATTAACCTGAACCATTAATAACCTTACGTTTAGATGGACGAGAGATGGATAAATAGTTTAAAAAATTGAAATAAAATGAAATTTAAAATGAGGTTGATGCACTTGCAAACTTTCATTTCCTTACGTAACAAACTTTACGTAGCGACTAATTATTATAGAATAGAATACAATCACGGCAATTTTGTTATTTCAATTCGTTCATTTACTTTTCCGATACGATGCCATATGTAATACAATTTCAAATTTAGACAAGTGAAGTTGAAAATGAATTTTTCAATAAATTTCATTCATCATATCTTCTTGTTGATTGTTTATTGCAACTTATTAGAAATACCTAAAACGATCACGTATCTTTCACGTCTTGGTGGGATTTATTTCACTTCGTTATTTCTGTTCGCTTAATCTCATCGCATCGTTTTATTACTAAAAAACACGAAAAGATTTCAAAAGAATGAAAGAAATTGTGAATTTCAAAAAAAAAAGTCTGACTTTCTATAACACTTTTAATTTGAAATTAATTCAAAAATGTTCGAAATGATTACAGCGATTGATTGATTGAAAGAATAATATAAAAAAATTGATGTAAATTTGCTTTAATATTTTTTACACTAATAATATTTCATTTGTTTTAATACTTTTGCGGTAATATTTTTTTTTAGTTCAAAATTAATTCAATTTTTTTTGTTTAAATTTCAGTGCACTACGGCATGTCAGGAAAGTACATTAGATGTGAATGGATGTAAAGGAAGTATTTGCAGAGTAAGGCTATCCTCCTAATTGTTTAACTTTTGTAAAATTTAAACGGTTATTAGTAAGTATTAGTGAAATTAGCTGGAAAGGATGCATGGATTTATTTTAATTGTTGTGAAAAATTTTATTTTAAAATTTTTATTTTAAACTTTTTTAATGATTTATATATGAAAATATTTTACAGTATGTAAAAGAGCCAGAAGCTTGCAAACGTTCCTGCGTTTACTTACACGACATCTACAGGAATAAGCCTGGGACCTGTCCAAATAGCTCTAATTTGGCTTCTTTCAACGTATGTCCAATTTAATTATAATTGCTTTGTCATTTCGTTGTGAAAGTTTTGAATAGTGGAAATTGGGAAAATTTTTTAATAGGTTTTTTAATAATTTTTTAATAATTTTTTTAATAATTTTTTTTTTTAATAATTTTTTAATAAGACGCAACGCATATGAATTATCCGATAGATAAGTAATTTCAGGAGGGACATATATATATGAAATATCGAATTAGATAAGTAAGTAATTTCAGGAATGTACTGCATTTTGTCAGTTAGATGGTGATTGTCCAGAGACGAGGAAGTGTTGTGTTGAAGGTTGTAGTAGGCAATGTTTGAAAGCACAAGGAAAGAATTTGAAGCTTTTACCTATTCCGACCAGTGTTACCGTTCAGGAACGAAAACGAAAAAGGTTTAAATTGAAATAATCTAAGATAATATCAAATTAATACATAAAAAACTCGTTCAAATAGTTACTCATTGAAATTTGAATTAAATAAATAAATAAGAAAAGAGATAATTATGTATTATGTTTAATGCTAATTGAAATGAATTAAAAAATAAAATAGGAATGTTAATAGGTAAAAGGTTTTCTTAACAGATCGGTGATCATTCGATGGGTCATGCAACAGATGAGTCGTACGCAGACAAATTCAAACGCTAACTTATACGTAGTCCAATGGCGATGGAGCTTACACAACGATGGTACCTCAATGAGTGAATGGCAAACGATAGTTACTGTAATTTTACAATAATTATTTTTAATTTCATTTTATTGTCCAATAACAATGGTATTATCACTTATATATGAAATGATATCAGAAGATAAGTATCAAAATAAAATATGAAATTTTATAAATTTGCAATAAAATATCTAAAATGCAAACATTCCATTCTTTTTTTTTCTTGAATTTTTTCTTGTAATTTATTGTGAATGAAATAATTTCAGAGAAATAAAATGTATGCAATTTTGAAACATTTACTTGCGCCCGGTAGATATTACACGTTTCGCGTAGCAGCCGTTAATACGTATGGTAGTTTGGGATTCTCGAAAAGCAGTGAACCATTCAAACTTTCAAAAGGTATGAAAAAATTTTACCTGTTAGTTTTGAGATTCATCAAAAGCAATCAATCATTGAAGTTATCAAAAAATTTGCAGGAAATTCTTACCTTTTAAACTTTTCCATTTTATTTGTTGTAATTAAAAATATTGAAATTTTGGTGAGTTTAGAACCTCGAGCACCTGGGCAACCAGCTGATTTAGCATTGGATAAGTCAGAAATTGATGAACATAATTTCTGGAAGCAACGAATTAGATGGACTGCGCCATTTTCCGAATTGCCAATCAAAAATTATGTCGTAAGTGCTGAATTAGATTTGATCATAAAATGAATTAAATTTTTTTGAAGATAAATTAGCAAAACAAGATCTTTTGTAATAATAGTGCAAAAAGTTTAAATTTATTTTAAAATTCTTATCAAATTCTTATCAGATTTTAAGTTAATTATTAATTTTGCTTAATTTCTTTAAAGCTTTCATGGCAAAAATCAACAATTCAACAAGCATTAGCATATGAGGAAATGTTGCAACGACAGGTGAATTTTGAAAAGCAAGAAAAGCGATCGACAACCGATGAGGAGGATGATGAGAGTGAGAATGAGGATAGCTTCGTGGAACACGAACGCTTATCACTTGTGGTACCAGCGTATCACTCCTATGCTGATATCGAACAACTGGAACTTGAATCTGTTTACTTAGTTGAAGTTAATATTCACTTCATTAATTCTTTCAAACAATTGAATCGATCATTAATTTCATTCTTGTTTAACGTTCGAACTTAATTAGTTTAATGCAAATGAATCGAAATGCTACATATCATATGTATTGATCAATCATGATCGTTGATAATCTGATCGTTGATATTTTAGATCAGAGTTAATCCTAGTTAGGCGTCAGTACCGTCTACCACACGTACACAACGTAATTATTAGAAATTTTATATTGTACAGATAGATAGATATGTGAGCAGGTTTTATGACGTGAAAATATTTCTTTATTTATGAATTGAAACTATTATAGATATACGCTGTAGCAGATTCGTCGGATGGTGAATTACACGGCGAAAAAGCGATACTTTACGTACGAACCGGTGCAATAAACGTCAATAGATCTGCACATATTAACAGTGATAGTATTGATAATAACAGTAATATCATAACGACGACAACTATTCAATCTGAAAAATGGGAATTAAAATCTCGAAATGAGATTCATGATAATATGGAGTTATCTGATGTTAAAACTGATATCAAAGTGGAAACGTTAGACATCAGGACACCATATTTCGATGATAATAATTTGAAAACTGTAGTGAGTTGGTTCAGGAATGGTTTATGCAACAGGACGAGAGTTAAATATACGATAAGGTAAGTTTTAGAAATGATAAATTCAATTAGAAGACTTGTCGACAACGCATGTTTCAACACTTCAACAGAATATCTCTCAGTAATTAAAACAGGTAAGCTAGCAAATTTTAAATTTCAACAGTTCTACTTTGCAGATGGCGTCTGCTAAAGTGTCAAGCAAAAGAGAGTAACCATATTACTTACTATGATTTGGATTCATCTGGTGAAGATTGGGCGCAAATGGAAGTTCAGGAATGTGTTGCGGTATTGGAAGATCTTGATTTCGCATGCTCATATACTGTCGAACTTGTCGGTGCTAATACCAAACAGGTAATTAAATTTTAATAAATTATCAGAAATATTGTACTTTTATTTATTAAAGGGAAATTTTCGTTTTTATTTCTCTTCTGAACCAAATCAGTACTGCTTCGTTTAAATTAGGTTGATAATTCTTTGTTTAGATCATCGGAACAGCTCACTTTGAGACACAGAGTTGTGAGGAAACTCCATCAACGATAACTCTTACCTGCAATAGACAATTACCTTCCCAATCTGTTTCCTGTATTCTTAATGCGAGAAATAACTCGGTACAATGTAGCTGGAGAAATACTAATGGTACGGAAAAAAATGTTGGATATCGAGTTGTACTCAGTAAATCCGGTGAAACGGACAATCAAATAGCGATCGTTCCACCACAAAGTACAACAGTTCAATTTGATAGACTTGAACCGGATCATAATTATTTTGTTCACGTACAATCGATAACAAGTAATGGTCTTGGCAACACATTGACAACATCTTTCCGGATGACTCGGAATAGGACTTTCGAGAAGGCTTCATCATCTCTTCTATCCGATCATCAAAGGAATAATACCTTAACTCATGTAATTGTGGATCATTTAGGCGATGATCAAACATTACAAAATATTGGCTCGCAATCAGTGATAAAGGAAGATAAGGGATTTGTATATAATAATGAAAGGTTTCCAGGTGCTACGGTACTTGAGTTACCACTAGAAAGTGCTGCTTCAGGTGTGATTAGGTGGGCGGCTTTATATCTCACCTGTATAGATCTATTGTTAAGGTATTTATTTCTTGTCAATTCATTATAATGCTGTACGAAATTGTATATTTGTAGCTAAGAGAAGAAAGATTACTCAAAAAAGATAGACAGTTCGAAGTAAATTTTAAAACTTAATGAGTTTAAATTGGTCCTTAAGTTGAAAGTGACTCTTAAAACACAGTATAATTGACGCGAATGATTTTCTTTAAACAATTCTCAGGAAGAAATTAATAACTGATCTCTCTTCTCAGCAATAATTCATTTGTATTTTCTCATTATGTTTTGTGATTTCCCAGGAACTTCAGGGTATATTAAAATTCTTTTTTATTTTTCCCTCTCTCTCTCTCTCTTTCTCTCAAAAAAGGCAGGATCGAGCAGCTTATTAATAATAGTAATACGTACATTAAGCGCATTTGTTGCTTTAACATTAAAGAGAGGGAAAAGTAAAAAAGAATTTTAATATAAAATATTTTAATAATTTAAAGAATTTTAATATAGTCGTTTAAAAGAGGAAAATAGGTATTTTTTAATAATAATATATGAAAGAATATATTCAATTTTTAATTTCCACTATCACACGAAGAGAGAGAACGATGGAAAAGTTACGTGTAAAAAATCTAATAAATTTATAACGACTAATAACATACCTGAATAATTTATAAACGTGTTGTCTTCCTGTAAGATCAATCCAATTAACAAATCAATTTGGATCAATCGAACAAGCAAATCAGCAGCTATACAGCAATCTGTTTCTACCACATTGATTTGATATCCGAAATATTCACTGCAACATAATACTACTGCAGTACTGCAGTATTACTGAGGAAGAGAACGTGCTAATAATATTTAAGTGATGAAGAAAAGAATGCGAAACGAGTTAGATACCTTCCTCTTACCTTTAAGAACAATGAATTTCCACTGCAACGATGGTATCAGAAGTGAAACTTAAAGCAAGCTTAGTGACAATGAAGCAATCCTCCGCCGGTTATACTGATAAAGCGTGATAAAGCGTCATATTGATAAGCGTGATCTGTTACACCAGCAGTGAGACCGTTTGTATTTGCTTCAACGGTTTCATTCAATTCAAACAGTTTTAAATGACCCAAAAACGTTGTTATTGTCACTTTAAAATTAAAAAAAAATATCCAGCCTCTAATTAAGAAATTAATATTTCTTGAAGTGAATCTTATATTACACTTTAAATTTACTAATAATCGCTTCATGATTTAATGATAACAGTTAAAAAGGGAATTTTCATTGCGATACCTCAAAAAAATTTAGGTAAAAGTTTGAAACATAAAGATAGAATTGCACCAAAACGAAATCCGAAACGATGAATGCATTCAACAATACAATCAAAATTATACAAACATTCGACTGTTTTATTTTTTTTTTAAATTCAATTGTCTATACCAGTTTCTCGTAAAATTAAAAAAAAAGCGCAAAAGTGCACTTTCAGTTTTTTAATGTATCAATAAAATGAACTGTAAAATTCACCATTTTGAAACCGTTCACCCGCAGAGTTCATCTCCAACTTTTGCTATTCATTTTCATTTCGCTCCTACCAGAAATTAGTTTGCAATAATTAAAAGATACGAAAAAATGCACTGAAATTTGACAAGCCCAAAGTACATTTCCAATTTCAGTGGAATATTAGAAATGGAAACTTTGCAATAAATAATACTTTCAAAGAGAAGATTTTTGATTTGAAAACGAACTTTTTGAAAAAAAATTTTTTTAATTTCGCATAATTCATTAATTTCGTCCATTGTTAATACTTTTTCTAAGGCCTCTCTTGTCATGAAGATCTTATTTTCAGTATTTGAAAATTCAATGATAATATTATAATATCAATTACGTCATTATCATTTAATGATGAATGGATTAAAACCTGATCTTACAACCTGATAACGATCTGTTCTGATTCGACAAAATGTTGCATATATGATGCTTGCATTATCATAAACACCAAATATGACACTGTATCGTCCCTATCTGATAAAATATAAGTTTCCATTCCGCTTTTATCATTTATCATTAATTTGATGATAATTCATGAAAGGTACTGACTTCCATTTTATGCGTAAGAAATATTTAAAATAAACAAATCTCTTCTACTTATTTAAATAAAACATTTCTAACATACTTCTATACTATCATAGCATTGATTAATTTCAAAAATTGTTGATAACACTGCTGGAATCATTTCATATTTCCAATCTCAACGTATGAAAAAAACTGTCTGCCAGTGATACGTGAAAGTAAATGCCTCAGGTATACTTTGCATTATGTTGTAATATATGCTTCATCGTTCTATTTCACCCCTTCTTCAATTTGATAAATATCAAATGATACTATGAAAGATCGGAATATAAGTAAAAATTTATCAGTAAATTATTTCATACTAATTATTTCATACTTAATTATTTATCAGTAAGTTATTTCATACTAATTATTTCATAATTATTTGTCAGTAAATTATTTCATACTAATTATTTCATACTTAATTATTGAAATACTACAGGAATAATTTTCACATTCAAATTATCTCAATTATATGTCATATCATTTAGGTAAAGTAACTCTTTCCTTCTTTTATGCAAAAATTTAGCATACTAAACCGATTATCATCGCACCGTTCACGTCAACGCCCACACACTCATACATACACAAAGATTTCCAGTTGACATTTTCCCCACAGTGTTTGTGTCGCCCTTCGATGTAACAAAACGTCCGTCCCTTATATGACAGCAAAAATTTCATCCAACGCTTCGAACACTCTAACAGATAGAGATGACCGTGACCCCTATAGATGACGTCATATCGACTGATCACAACAAAAATGAATTTATTAACACATCCTTAACAGTCTGAAATTGTGCCTTCAGAAGAACACTATCATACGTGTAAATTTACGATAAATTTACGCTAATTGATGCGTAGAGAACACAAAAATAATTTTCAATTCTTTCATTATAATCAAAAGAGAGAGAGTAAAATACTATCGAAATTATTTTTCATCAAACAATTAAAATTAGAACATATTTGATGGACAAAAAAAAAATTTCATACCAAATAATAGCTTTTTTTATTACTTAAAAATTTCATAATTAATTTTAATAATCTTTTTTTTTCTTTCTAATTTCTTCTTATCCATCCATTGGATCGATGAGATAATTTATCATCCAGGTATGTGTAAGCACAATATTATTAAATCCACTTCTCTATCATTCCAGGTAGCTATAATCATTTACTATTCAATTTTAATTATTACTACAACAACAATTATTAATTATCGCTACTGTTGTTGTTGTTGTTGTTGTTGTTATTGTTGCACAGCATCGATCCGATTGAATTGTGTTGTAAATTAATTCAAAGGCATATATCTTCTCATCTCTTTCTCTCTCTCTCTCTCTCTCTCCCTTCCTTCCTCCCTCCCCCTCCTCTCCTTTGCCTTTCATTTCATTTCTTCATTAAACTTTAACAACAATTCATTCAAGGTTTAATTCATTTTTCAATCATTCACTTCCAATGCAATTCGTTTATTTAAATGCTTTTACCTTTTTATTTTTATTTTCCACACCTTTTCCTCCACGCAGCTTTGTACTTCCTTTTTAATTTTTCTGCGCAGTCAATCGACAATTTCATTTTTCAAACTATTCCATCCAATCATTCGTCAAAATTTTAAAACAGAACTGCCGATATCGTAATTTAATTATCATTTCGTTACCATTTATATCGGAGAGAATTAAAAAGAAAAAAAGGACAGGGAGAGAGAGAGGAAATACAATAAGAGGTCGTCGATTCACACACTTTGGCTTTTCGATTAAAATTGGAAGAAAATTATCACAATGAGTTGGCTGATTTCGAGAGCCCTAAGCCTCTGTTATCATTTTAATGATAACGGATCGCATAAACATATTCATCGATTATTTCAATGATCGAAATGATTTTTGCTATTTCATTTTGTAATTTTGCCGAATAGGAAATAGCAATAGAGCCTTAGGCTCATATTTTTAAGGCATCACATATTGTCCAATGAAACTTTTAGCTTAGCTGGCAAATGGAATGAACTTGAAATCTTTAGGCTTTGCTGAGATGGAAATTAAAGTAGCCTTTCCAATCGACGATTATTTCGATGAAATTATTTTGAAAGAAAAATGCAAACGATTTTTTTTTCTTGAAATCAGCAATAATTGAATGTGTTTCGGTACTCATTAAAATAATAAATCAAAAAGTGGGCCATAAGAGAGAGGGAAAGAGAGCAGAAAGAGAAAGAGAGAGAGAGGGGGAAGATAAAGGTAAAGGAAAACAGAAGAAATTCATGCTAAAATCAGGTTTTTTACTTATTTACTATACCCAAACGATAACAGTAAACAAAAAGTATAACAAAAATAATAGTAACATTAACATTAACTGATTACTTATTAATTAGAATCTCTTATACTCTAAATTTCATCTTCGTTCTCATGCATAATCTGTAATAACAGATTATTCATAATAAAGTTCAGTTGAATAAAATCTTTAAAAATCATGAAAAAAAGGACTTCCATCATAACATAAATTATTTTGCTCTTTACAGCGCAGCAAATCCTAAACTGTTAAAATTTCTTAAAAAAATTTGAAAAAATTACGTGATGGAATAGTTATAATGATAACAATAATGATAATGATGATAATGACGATGATAATAATGATGATAATAATGACAATAATTAATAATGATAGTAATAACAATAATAGTAAATAATAGTAATAAATAATAATAATGAATAATAATAATAATAATAAATAATAGTAATAATAATAATAATAATAATAAATAATAATAATAATAATAATAATAATAATAATAATAATAATAATAATAATAATAATAATAATAAATGATATGGAACCGGTTTGTAGCAGAGAACTTACTGAACATGTTCCATTCTTTCTTCACGCAATGCGATGCAACGATGGGTGAATGGCGCATTGGTGGGGCGGAAAGATGTGATGTTACATTTTCTTTCAACTATCCAAAATTTATTCATCCATGTATCATTTAATATTTATTGTCGATTAAGCGGTTCGGGTTGTCATGAAAGGGCGGAGATGGATAGGTGAGATTTGATAACATTCTTGGAATTATTTTTCAATTTTTTTTTTTTTTTGCAATCTCTGATCAAATTTTGTATATAAAATGAAAAAAAAAATTGCTGTAAATTGAAAAGTATTCTGTTGAAGTTTGTTTATTGAAATATAATTGATTTGCGTAACAGATCGTAGATCAGTTTGATCTCATCTCATCAAAATCAATCATTTCTTCGTTATTAAAATTTTTTTTCATTCATTGATAAAGTCTTCAATGGATTGATTTACCTACTACAGTACCTACATCATTCTAAGTTATCACCTAATGACCGATCGAAGCAACTACTAAGAAGTACCCATTGAATATTCAGCTCATTGCTGCATAGCACAACGAATAATATCGTGCATTGACCGTTGGATAGACCTGTGTTGAGAGGCCAGTTTTGAATGTAAGAAAGAAGAGAGAGAGAGAGAGAGAGAGAGAGAAAAGAGAGTGTAATTAAATAGAATTATTAGATATAATTGATTTAAGATGAGAAGAAATTTATTAATAAGTCCTTCTGTCTCACACGAAGAAGGAGAGGGATAAGAAGGAAGGAGTGAGGGAGAGTGTTGGAGAAAAGGTAGTGGCGTTGTATCAGAGAGATGGATGTTTCTATTCGAATTCTCTCTTTTCTGGGGCAGTGAGTTGTAACACCCATAGTTTTACATATTTCTTCTAAACATTTTTACCAATAAAATCTCTCCTTTATGTATTACCTTTTTCACATTCAATTAATTATCGATTACCTCTTCACAAATCACTATTTTTTACCATTGTTTTATCATTATTGTTAATAATCGTTATCATTGCTTATTATTATTATTATTATTAATTATTATTGTTTATTATTATTATTATTAATTATTATTGTTAATTATTATTATTATTATTATTAATTATTGTTAATTATTATTGTTAATTATTGTTATTATTATTATTACTATTATTATTATTATTATTATTATTATTATTATTATTATTATTATTATTATTATTATTATTATTATTATTATTATTATTATTATTATTATTCTTACTATTCCTACTTATTACTATTAAATTATTTGTTAGTGTTAGTTAGTGTTATATGTTTAAATAATTAAGAGATGAGTGAGTGTAATGATAATAAGTTGGGATGAATTAGCTAAACACTTGCTGAAATGCTTTTGCAAATGTTTATTTTAATATTTGAGAAAATTCGCAATTTATAGGTTGCTTAATGATGTACGTAAGATAGATATTCACAGGTAAACCTTAGCGTACTTTACTGCAAAAAAAAGCCACAGGAAAGATTTGAGCAGTTTTAATCGTTTCCCGCATTTGATGTTTATATTTTAATTTAAATTCATCCATCACATCTCTCATAACTGATTTCTTTCATTGCAATAATTGCAGCGAATGCTTGTTTGATGAAAATAGTTTTATTCAATTAATTATTTAAAATTTCTTGTTTTCCAAGGTAAACAAATGGAACGCTTAAAGAAATTTTGGAATGACATTGTTGGTAATGAAATTGACTACTCACAGTTCGAGACAAGGTATTTCTTAACACTTTCATCTGCTTATAGCTTAGCTTGCGGAATTTCAGAAAAAACAAAAATTAGAATTACTGAAGTTAGTTTAGTGGTAATACTTCGTCTTACCTTTTTTTTGTGATTGGTATGAGCTTTTGGGCTCTTTGCTAAATGAATTGGGAAATGCTATAAATCCTCGGAATGACGGTATTATCCGGAATGTGAAACAATTTAAGGGTAATTCGAGAAAAGTGCTTATTCAAAAATGCCGAAAGCACGTAATACACGGAAAGATATTGAAAATTCAGGAATGGTGATACGGATATTATTGTTTTCCGTGAGAAATCATCAAAGTTCATGCTATTTGGGACCAATATTCATGTCGTATTGGGCGCAACAATCGCTGCAACAATTGGCTTAATGGTGACAATCACATTTTGTGTTATATATACATTTTATCATCAACGAGGACAGGGAAGAAATTACTTCATTGATCATCTTGAACTAGGCTAGTACCACACTTTTTTTCTCTTTCTCTCCTTTTTCTTACTTCGTTTTCAACAAAAAAAAAGTTGACAAATATAATTTTATTAGTTTTCTGCAAATTTATTTAAAGAAAATATTCTATTAGTTTTATTTAATTAGCTTGGTTATGTGACAAGCACATAAATATTAATTTACCAGTAAGTAGGCTAGAAGAGACAGAAAAACATTGAACTTTAACAAAGTCATAATAATAATAGTTATAGTAATAATAATAATAGTTATACTAATAGGAATAATATTTTGGCATGTTAATTAACGAATTAAGAAATTTCTTGCTATGTTTTTAAAATTCATCTTCAACGATAGTATAGTTCGCTTCTCTTCCAGGTTATTGATTTAATATGAATTGTCAATTTTAGTAGATTTGATATTTGCGCTCTTCTTCGGGTTACCGTGCCATTATTTGCTATTTTACGGGATTCACCGGGAAAATAAAAGATATCTGACGCCATTCCTCATCTTCTACTGCACTAATTTTGTCCTCAACGTTATTTTTTCGTCAATCACCGTTATTGCTACCATAATGGATGCTCGAAAATTGCTTCGCGGCCAAGTATTTTATGATTTTGGTTGGATTCTTTTTCAGGTAAGCTAACCATATGCGTAACTGCGCTCATAAATTATTTCGAAATTTTTTAAGAATTCATGACAAACACAAGCATATCATATTTTGGTATGTTTGATTTTACTATGAATTCTTAAATACTAAGAAGAATTGGATTAATTAATTGGATATATTAATTAAATTTTGTTGCAGCTTGGTTTTACAATAGCTCAAGGTTTTGCTATTTATTTGGTTTTACGATGTAAAAAATATTTGAATGCTAAAGAACATTGGAAGAAAATTTCGAGCCAAGTAATCATTTTATATCGATATAGTTATCATGATCATATTACAATGATCGGTATCATTGTAATATGATTATTTATTTTGTTACAAATATGGTTGCAAACATCCTACTAAGTTTGCATCCTACTAAGATTCTTGAAAATGAACATTTTAACATTATAATTTTTTTTTTTCAAGATTTTATCATGAAATTAACCTTCCGACGAATGTATGAAATATATTCCTGTCATATGATTTTATAAGTTAGTCTGAATTTGACAAGAATATAAGTTATATTTTTGCAAATGAAATTAACGATCTAGAAGAGGACAATTTAAATAAAAATTGAGAATTGCTTCGATATTATCATATCCTTTTCTTCCGGATCATTTATAATTGTCAATTTTCAGCGAACAAATAATACAGATCATTCGATCATTGCTGATGGTGTGGTTGCGGATTCATCTGTTCTTGGTATCTGAAAAAGAAAAAACACGCAACGCAATTTTCCTTCTATTTTCTGCACGATGATATCTAAACGTCTCTCGTTAATGCTCCCTGATAATTGTATGTAGCAAATCTTTTTCGATTGTACATTTGTGAGAACTTTGAATTTTGAGAAAAAAAAAGATGCTGAATTAGGCTGATTGAATGTTGTAAACAACACACTTTATTTTGGCTAATAAAAATAATAAAAAATTTTTTTAATAAGAAAAAAAAACATTCCGACAATTCTCACATTCACAAATGATCGCATGTATTATTATTCTTTCTATGTTAATTTCAAAATATACACACAAAACTACCTGATGATAAATCACGTAGTTTCTTCTCGTAGTTTCTTTCCGGAAACTATTTCAGTTTTTTGGAACAATTTATGAGGAAAAGCCTATTAAAATATCACTTAAAAGAAATGTAATTTTCAATTTGAAAGATCGATTCTAATCAAAAATTGAGAATTAAATGATCGAAGAAATGAAAGTGAACGAACATTACAAGTCGAAATTGTGCGTACGTAGAAAAAATTTCAATTCTAAAAATTTTCAATTTGCTATTCATTACAAACACTGTTCATTACTATTTATTCGGCCTAAAATGCTACTGAAACACCAACACCACCTGACGAAAAGGAGGAAAAGGTGAAAAATATTATTTGCACTACTTCTAATCTTTTTTCTTTTTTTTAAAGTTTTTCAAAAACAATTTTACACTTATATTTTATGACAAAAAGAAAAATTAGTGCGTTCGCACTATATTTCAGTTATACACACAGTGTATTGGTATTTTTGTCTGATCTTTACAAAGTAATTTTTCGCACGTTTCAAAGTTTTATATTTTTTTCAAAATATTTTATAAAACAAAAAATCGTTTGCAGTGATCACCTAAATTTTATGATGGACGAAGATTAATCATTTTTTTTTGCGACCTGAAAAACTATAAATCATTTAATATTCGGAAGGATATATGATGCTCTCTTGTAATCGAATCTTCTAGCAGTAATCTGTCAGAAAAACGATAAAATCACACCAAACATTTCCGGAAACATTTAACCTTCCAGTGTAGAAATCCAGAATTTTTGGTTGATTTGTTTGCGTGAATATGGACGACTAACTCTGTTCATTAATCACAACGTATATTTTTCAAATATAATGGAAAAGACGTCTTGCTTAGATCTTCCGGACGGAATGTATCAAAGATCGTCGTCTATCTATAACGTAGCAATATGTTGTATGGCACGAATAGCTCTGAACACCAAGCAACTAAAATGGGAACAGAACCACTGAACATTTATTGTATTCATAAATTAGTAAGAAGAGAACAAAGGAAATTTTAAGAAAAAGTTCAAAGTAAAAAATATTTGTAATTGAAAACAGATAATCGGAAATATTTTGTTTTTCAAAAGGTAAGAGAATAGCCAATCAATATTCTATGTACTTTTTTAATTTTTCCACAATTAACTCTCTTTCTCTCTCTCTCTCTATCAACAAAATTTTATGGGAATTTTTTTTGCTTATCAGAGAATTTTTTTTTCTTATCAAATAAGACTAGAAATTTCTCAAGAAATTAATAAATGCTTCCTAAAATGGTTTTTTTAAATTCATTTCACATCCACCGGAGTGTTTCATAAACGATAAATTAAACGGATTTGCTCGATCGTTTATAGGGATTGCAAACGTTTTTTTTTTGCAGAAGATATCCGAAATATAATTCCGGAATGATACGATAGATAGGATAGCAAATATGTTTTCTTTTTTCTACTGCCTAATTTTTATCAATAAAAAAACATCCATTAATCACTTATTTCACATTTTACATCCACACGTAAACACCCACACACATCTATCTCTTTATTAACAAATTTCCCAATAATTTATTTTTTAATTGATTACTTAGTGATGGAAATGAAGTGAAGCGTACGTGGAAAATGAATTCATTGTATGCGTGTAGTTGTCATCCTACTACGATTTAATAAATTCCTAATAATAACGATTCGCAAACAGTCATTACTCTTCCATTCATACCTTACTCTTCAGGATCAATGTCTTTATTATCCAATTCTATTCCATTCAAATTATCCTGTCCTGTAATCTGAAGAAAGGTCAAATTTTTCAATTTCTCATTCGTCAAAATCCTTTTTTCCTACGTGGAATATTGAGTTTTAATTTAAATTTGATATTAATTTCTTCATTTTCACTAATATTACAAAAATACCTCGAAGAGTTTCGGAAGAATTTCCAATACACTCTAATACACTTCCATTATTCTTACAATTCTTTTGGTAATTTAATTAATTATTAATCAAATTAATTATTAATCAAATTTGAATTGGCGCCATTTACATCAAATGTACCAGCTTTCTTGCCAGGTGCGAAGTGTAAGGCACTTCTTGCTTCCATCCTTCCAAGGATCTCTCTGTGTGTGTGTGTGTGTGTGCGTCTGTGTGTGTGTGTGCGTTTGTGCGTGTGTATGTGTTTGTGCGTGTGTATGTTTGTGTGTGTTTGTGTTTGTGCGTGTGTGTGCTTGCATATATATACGTATATAAGCGGTCAGAATGATTTTTTTCACTTATTTTTTTAAGATTGACAAATGCGATATCTTCGTGTACGTTGCGTGTACGTTTTTTTTTCAGTTTACTGATATTTACAATTAATGAGATTCAGCGTTACAATTAGCGTTGAACCTTTTTAATTATGTTTACGTTAGAGAAGCAAAATGACTAAATAAATTGCAGTTAATCGAATATTGCTTCCACTTACTGTTTTCTTCACTCTCGTTTACTACTTACTTCATTTCCGTTTATGTTTATTGTCGAGAAACTAATCAGTTACTTTTTCGGAATTAAAAAAGACGCTTGGAATAACTTTTATGCGTTAGTCAAGTTTTGCACTGTTTAAATTGATCACATCTCATTGTGCTTGGAAAAATTTTGAATATGCAAACACCATGGTTTCAAGTGGTGGTTTTTAAATTTACAACTATAATTCGATGTTATAGTGTGTTATGGAAGTTCCATTCAGTAATGATTACTTTTTGGCGTGAAAATCATGAAATCTCGCTTTTTCAGAGAAAAAAAAAGCTGAATTTGTCGGAAGATCGGTTCTACTTTGTAGTTTTTTTTTCAATTTTTAAAATTTCATTTTCAGAAAAGAATGCCACTGATGGCACTGGATCCATTTGACGGTTTATTGGCACTTGCTCGGCACACACCAATACCAACATTGAATAGCTATATTATTATCAGCGTACTGCTAACCATTGGATCCGCTTTCTATGCTAAGTTAACGTTTACAAAAGATGAGGCATGTTTTCCTTGTCAGCTATGATTAATTCATTTCCTTAGAAGTGAAAAAATGATATTTTTTAAATCATTTATTATGGAACTCTTCATTACCTTTGCACAGATTTGATATAATTCTGCTTGATTCCTTAATGTTTCGAAAACCTTATTTCTCGTCTGAAGAAAGAACATTAAAATTTATTCTTTCTAATTTACCATACATTTTTTTCATGCTTCTTGTATTTTTTAGATTGAAAGCCGCTTGAGGGGTATCAATGAAACGTTTCGCAAAACTGATCCAGCGAATGCCATAGTCACATCTTTATACTTCCAACAATTTTGTTATATACTGCTTCATCCAACTTTTGGATGGGTAAATTATTGCTTCTTATACACTGTTTGTTACATCTTATTCGAGCATATTCTTTTCCATTAAATGCTTCTCTCTCAGTTGTTTCAGAATGAAACGTTTTCTATTGCCACATGTAGGATATAGTAGGTTAGAAAGTTCTCAAACTATATACATTTTCATGAAGTTCGACCATGTTGGCGGCATATTTTTTTGTACTGGTAAAGTCAAGCGGAGTCCTTTTCTATTCTGACTTCATGTATATTTGTTGATAGTGTAACATTTTGCTTTGCGATGAAGGATAATTTCTTTTTTTAAGAGAAGGATATAAAATATAGCTTCATCTGATCCCTGCTGGAAGATTTCTTAATTGCATTATTAGATTTTTTCTTTAGACAGAATTTCATATTAATAGGAAGTATTTAATCTTGTGTGTTTCATGAACTAATCCTTTTTCAGGTTTTTATCAATATGTTTTGTGCAGCCTTAGCATTAATCGCAAAATTAGCAACGCATATGACAGTTGGGAAGCTGGGAGCCCAGGTACACTTCTTTGTTTTTCCTTTTTCTTGTGTTCATTGTTCTTCATGAATGATGCATTTGACTTCGATTTTAAAAATTTAACAGATCATGACAGGTAATCAGCTAATATGTTTGACGTGTGGTCATATTGCAATATGACATCCATAGCTTATGCTAAAAATATATGTTCTGTTGATGGCAGAAGAATAATTTAATTTTTAAATGATGTTGGATGATTGCTTTCTACTTCTACTTCATTTTCAGGAGTCAGTACTTCTACGTGATCGGTTGTGCAATTTTTTGCTTTACAAAGCAGTATTTTTATTTGGTGTATTGAATAGTGTTGTGCATGAAGAAATTATTGCATGGGTTTTATGGTTTGCATTACTTGCATCAGTAGCTGCGTTGCAAAGCATTATCGCTTACAAATTAAAATATGTAAGGTTCTTTGAGGTGAAATCCTTAGTAGAGATTTAGATGTGTCTAAATGATTTGGCACAACAGAAAGTGTGCGAGATTCTTTTAACTTCTCTTTTGGTGACATCTGCTATCATCATCAGCTATTACTGCTTTAAAGTAAGGGTCAGAGTCCAGTGAAGTGACTGTAATTAACTTTTGGAAGTTGGTATGACTTGATTTTTTCCTATATTTTTTGAGAAATTGGTGGCACCAATCTAATCGTCTAAATCTTTTATTCCATTTTAACATTAAAATTATTACAGCTGATTTCGTCAATACCTCCAAGAAGAGTTTTATTTCGTATTATGGGATTGGCCGTTTTTCTGCTGTTGATGTCATCCGCATTTGTTTCATTTGCATTCACCGCTTTTCGTTTATTTTCATTCAGTATCGCTTTATTTATCCTTGCTGATGTAAGTTGGTACTCTCATTTAAAAAATTATATTGCTTTGGGAGCACTTATTACGTTGTTATGATGCTTCCATTCTTAAAATTAATAGATCGCTTCCCTGTTTCTATTCTTCTTATTATCTTTTGTATGATTGCTCAGACATTTACTTTATTTGGTATTAAATTTATCGGACAAAAATGAAAATTGGATTCCAAATATCTTCTTCAATCATTTTTCAGGCTATTAAGTCGTTATTAAGAAGTATTTACGTAATATTCAAATCTGCTCTCCTGATGGATAATGTTTCGATCTATTTGCCATCCGTCAATTTTACAACTTTAACATACTATCTGGAATTTTTGCATGATCTTGCTATTGATTGTATCGATTTGCTGCATTACACTCATATGCTGGCACGTGTTTCTTATCTTTATTCTGCGTATCAATTTTTGCTTATTTACTCAACATCGGTATCTACCAATGAAGCTTTGCTAATGAGCACTAGCTTATTTCAAATTACTTGAAAGTTTTGGGTAGAAATACTGTTTAGTATTTTCTAGATCTAGTCCCTTGTTTCTATTTCTCAAAAGTTATGCTACGATAACAAGTTTCCAAGATATTTATTAATATATGTTTCAAATTTTCATCAAAATTTGATGTTTATAGTGGTTGTTTATCTAGCCGTCGCGTATTGATGTATAAACTTCTAAATTGCAGATGTATTCGCAAGTTGTATTAAGCATGGCATGCATTGTGATTTCTATGCAATTGCGATCGTTCTATAAATCATTTATTGGTCGTATCGAACGGCATATCAAATATAAGCGTATTTGCAAACATATCGATATTCAGTGAGTTTTTTTTCTTTGTTTCGTTCGCTTATTTCGAATTTTGATTTCTGTTTGAAGTAATTTTGACTCTACAAGTACTCTTCTGCCTTGAACTGTATAGCTTTTTCTGGGTTAACGGATAATATGGCAACAACTCATTCGTGTTGCAGGTTAATATTCACGGCTTTTAGTATATTTCCCGTATTCATTATAAAATACAGATATACTTTCATATTTTATTCATATTTAAAATAAGGGGAAGACGATTAAGTTCAAACATTTTATTACAGCTGCAATGATAGCAGCTTTGCATTTCACCTCTTGTCTAACCCCTTGGTAGCTGATTAAATCTTTTTCTTTTGTGGAAGATGGTGCTGTGCAGCAAGTTTAGTATTTTTAATTTGTTATCGAAAATATTTGCAATTTTTTAAATTTCAAGTTTAATTGGAAGAAAAATTCCTCCCCATGAACCGATCGCATCACTTTTGATCATAAATGACCTAAACTGTATGTTTTGCCCGCTTCTCATAAAGCGGCACAAATCTAGTTGGATAATTTTTCAGTTATCAAAAAGCGACACAAATTGAACTGAATAATCTAAAAGATTGGTGTGCAGTATGCTGGGAGCAAATGGACAGTGCTCGAAAGCTCCCATGCAATCATTTTTTTCATGAATGGTATTTATATCATACTTCAAAAAATGAATAAATTGAAATTTATATCAGAGGAGCTTGGAGAAAACTCTCAAAAAGATTTACCAACGATAATGCAAAGTTCATGGCTAGAAATACATTGCTTCGAGAAACGGAAGAAATTGAGTGATTAGTATTGCTTCAAGTTCTTCATCAATGTTTTAGAATTAGTTTCATTTTATATCTCAAATATTTGATGATAAGTCTTTTAATATTTTCAAGCATTTTATGTTCTCTTGAAGACAAGAAGCTTTTATGAGCCATATCATTATTCAGGTGTTTACAAAGTTGGTTAGAGCAGGATAGCTCGTGTCCAACTTGTCGACTAGCACTTCCATCTTCGAGTAATTCGGCAGTTACAGAAGGTGCACAAGAACGGTTGCGAGCTCCAACAGTGCAGCCCTTTAGTCATGTCTTTCATTTTAGTGGTGCTCGTTACGCACGTTGGTTACCATCATTTTCTGTTGAATTGTCGCATAATGTTACACCTGATTTTTTCCATCGTAACAGGTTATTTTCTACTTTCTAATTCTATTAAAAAAAATAAAAAGAAATTCCATTTTTGTTGAGCTACAGTGATTTGAATGTACAGGCAATGACTGGTGTATAAACTTCTTTGAAATTATCGAAGTCAATAGTTTGACTTACAGTATGCTACAGTTGATGTTATAACATTATGCTTGACAAAAGAGTAAAATAAGTCAAGAACTTTTGTACTTTATGCTTGAAATGAACCAGAATTTCTATATTTCGAAAAAAAGAATTTTGTCAGTATTTCAGATTTAGAAGCGCAACGAACTCACAGTTGAATTCTTCGGCTGAACAAATCCGAGAAATGTTTCCACAGCTCGAAATGGCGGCAATTTTGGAGGACTTACGTGAAACTGGTTCAGTGCAGGCGACTGTGGAAAATATTCTTGAGAACCGATTCCGACATCGAAATATTGCATTCGTAAAATTTTATGTGTTGAGAATTTTTTTTAAAGGGATGTAGTTTTCCAATCAAAATATAAATTGACTCATATGAATTATATCTATTCTAGGATTCAGATGAGGAAGTTTGGAATGCTGAGAATACGCCTTCATCTTCTAACTCTTCCAACTCTTCAACGGAATCATCGGGTGAACACGAAGAAACTTTAACACCATCAGAGTCTCGTTCGGTAGAGCATCGAGACATCTTTTTACGAAGAAAAGATATACTTATTCAGCACCATCGAAAGTGATTTTTCCTTTCTTCTTTTAAATAATGGTATAACCAGTTTACACTTTTTGATATTTTTCACACTAGCATATGAATTAATTAAAAGTATGAAGTTTTAAAAATATATCTTTTTCCATTGTAGAATCGTTTCAGAAAATATATTGCATCCTATCGAGGTAAAGATCTTCGAAATATATATGGAAAAGATGTTCCAGATACGTCGGATCCAGATTCGTTTAGGCAAAGAGGGAAACATAATTCATGAAAACTGTGGTATTACTAGTCATGTGTTTCCTGTTATAGAATTCAGGCATTATTTAGATTTTTTTCATGTTATTTTTGCAAATATTTCTGGATCTCATATTTTTAGTGTATTTTTTTCCAAATATGCTAGAAATCAACGTGAAATTTGAACAGACCAGTTTTGGTAGTATAGTATAGGATTAAAGTAAGTAGCACGCAAGCGGAAGTATTACAGAAGAAATTATAACTGAGACTTTCCATTTATGCTTTTTTGGTTTGTTTTTTCCGAGTTTTAATTCCATTTCTGTAATTTAAAATTTGAGAAAAGTTAATTGCAGGTAGATAAGTCAATATTGAGGTAGTTTTTTTCTGGTAATACTCCGGTTTTTTGAGACTTGTGAGGACTGTCTCAATTATAAAACCGTTGTGATTGGAGAACTGAGCATAAGTTACGAAATATTTTTGGGATCATCCTTTTCCTCAAAAATTTTTTGATACCATGTAATTTCTTAATTTCTTTTGCAAATTGATTTGAATATATATATATATATATATATATATATATATATATATATATATCCAGGACAATGTTTTATTCCTAGTAGGTTTGCTAAGTGGGCCAGTGTTTTACTATCTCTCGATGAAAATGTGATTGATAGGGAGGCGCCATTTTGCTAATTTTCTATATACCTTTTGATAATGAATTAGTTAATCCCATTGAAATGGGAATCTTTTATTTTACTTCTCAAAAAATATTTTCTATGATGTATTTTTTTACTTTTTTTAAAAAGAAAATGAAGTTTTCTGTAAAATTATTTAACACTAATTATATCATTTTTATTCGTTTTGCTTTTCCATATCATGTTGCTTATGGCTTTGTGTACAAGTTGTGTGTAAATATTCCTTATGGGTGTTTATATGCATCATTATCGAATTACACGTACCGATACTTATGCTCTAATCATTAAGTATTAACAGCAAATGTTCATTTATGTCCTTGTATTTATAATTATGTATGTATTTATATGATGTGTGTATACGAGTGTACATGTGTTTCTGCAACTGCTGTGTTCATCTATTTTTGAGAAATACCATTGTTCACGTTGTGTATTTATTTGTTCCTATCTCCTCTTATGTATAATACTATATAAAAGGTTGGCTCAAATGAATTAAATGCTCGTAAATAATTTTTTGAATGCTGTAATCAAGAAAATAAAAGTATCATAAATTTGAAAGTCATATCTTTCAATTTACAAACATCGGCGAGTTACTTCACTGGATTAATGATAATATTAAATTGAATACAAAAAGGATCGGTAAGTTCACGTATACATTACTTCGTAATTACGTTTTACAAATTCACTTTTTCGTTTAGTTTAACTTTTTGTTTCTCACATAGTTAAATTGATTTTGTCAGAGTTTTGAATGTGATGAATTATTGTTAGCCATCATATCTGTTTTCAGCGATTGAGTGTTGGAAGATCGAACCTCTCATTTTCATATTTGTTCTCTTCGTTGAAATAAACTTTGCTGTTGCTGATGTACTTAGGAAACGATCAGACCAAGAACGGTTAAATAACAGCGAATGAGAAGGTTGGCATCGTAGTGTTTACCATTCTTTCCATTCATACACAGTTACTTTTGCAGAAGTTTTAATCATTTGTCTCTGTTCGAACGCCAAGAATTTATTATTCATTTTTCAAATGAAATAAAATGCAAAGTGCCAATTTACATAGAAATGTAATAACATAATGCGCTTTGAGCTTTAGAGTTGCTGTGAATAGAAGAAGCTTTGTTAAAATTCTCCGGAGATGAGAAATCAAAAAATTTTTAATAAAATTTAATAAAAAGCGTTTTGTGAGCTGCCAATGAGTCATAGATAAATTGAATTTTATTTCATGCACATTTGTCTCATAAAAACACAATGGAAACTGAGCCAATTTTTATGAGCCAATACTTTAGATCTGAGCCAGAAGAAGCATTGTTGGCCTGTGCAGCAATTGAACATCACAACGACGATCGAATAAAGCAGAAGAATGACAAATTGAATTTGTTGTATTAGCAGTTCTCTGTATGAATTGCTGCACTTCTCTTTTATGCAAATCAGAGCAATGTGAGTTGTTAGTGGTACTTTCCTTTTTTGAAATTTTTTTTTCGTTTATTTTAACTATAACTAATGTAGTAGAAATTGGAAAGGAAGCCAAAAATCACAGCTAATATATCACATTTACCTAACAAAAGTCATTTTGGGAGGAAAAATCTTTTGGTCGGATCGTCCGAGAGGGTCGGATGACTGTATTTCAGCTGAAACGTATTATTTTCGATGAATTTATGACAAAAATTTATTTCGTTTCACTTCTCTTCCACTCAGATAGTTATCACGAAAAAAGCAAAATTCCAATAGCTACTCATACCGAATGTCTACGAAACTTTTCCCACCGCATTTTACGTTTAACT
>JABVXW010000507.1:0-32848 GCA_013365375.1 Litomosoides brasiliensis | reverse complement strand
GGCACATAGACAATGATATGGCTGTCATCATACACCTTGGCATGAGCGGAAAGCTCATATATGCTAAAAACAATCAAGCACAGAACAAACATGATCATGTAATGATTTTTCTTTAAAAAAAAAAGTGAAACAATGGCTGGACATTTCTCTAAACGATTATGCATAATTTATTAAGTAAGCAATTTACCTTAGCAAAAAAAAAAGAAAAAGTGAGAACGAATAATTGAAATACTTTTTCAAGAGAGGAATTTTTGTTTTAAGTGATGACTTCATTTGAAATTATCGAGGAAAAAAAAATTGGATTCCGAGATTATTTTGCTATCACTCTCTCTCTCTCTCTCTCTCTCTCTCTCTCTCTCTCTCTCCTATCTATCTCACAATAAATAATTTCGCTGTTTCTTTTTCTCTAAAATTCTTCTTGATGAATTGATTGAAAAAAAGAAAGTTTTTCTAAAGTCCGAAAAAAAAGAAAGGCTAAGATGAAAGAAACATTGAATGTAATGTTTGGCGAGGTAAATAAAAAGCAAAAAAAATAAGCAAAAACTTTGCTTCTAACTTATAATGCAAAAAATTTGTAATTTAATTTAATTTGATGAAATTTTAAATTATGCGGTGAATTTTTGATATAATCGAAGAAAAGAGGACAAGTTGAAGAGAGAGAGAAAGAGAGAGAATTATATTGCGTAAATGAATAAGAAATAGCAGTGATGAGGAAGAGAGTAGATGACGGTGAAGTATATGATTGATGGTGAGTAATACATATTTGCCTAACCACTTTTTTTATTAACTCCTAAAATTAACAATATCACATTTCCTGCTTACTTCATCCTTTCTCTCTCTCTCTCTCTCTCTCTCTCTCTTGTCCCTTGCTTTTTAAGAAGATATTTATATGATAGCTAAACATGCTATAATATTTGAAAATAAATGCTTTCAGACAGATCGACTCAACTTCTTTAGGCCTTTTTTTTCCCATTCATTTAAGGGAAAGGAAAGCAAACAAAAATGTTTTGATTTAAAATTTGTTGAAAATTGTTGCAACAAAAATAGTCTCAAATGATTGCCGAACATAAAAATCCAATTAAAATTAATAAAATATTAATATAAATGTGCGATATTGAAAAAGAATGCTCAAAAGTTTCCGACTTTATCAAAGTTACAGTTGCGGTAACACACGGTAATATTGCAGCTAATGAAAATTTAATGGAATAAACAAAATAAAAAAAGAAAATTTGAATATGCTTGTTGAAAGCGCTTAAGCTATAAGCATTGAAAGTAAGAGGGATGAAATTTCTTCTTTTTTATGATTATAGAAAAGCATTGTGAGAAAATGAAAGAAAAGTCCAATAAAACAAATACTGATAATGTTTTATTTTCTACTCTTCCTCTCTCTCTCTTTCTCTCTTTTGCCCTCTCTCTGCTTTATTTTGAAATATAAGCAATAAATAATTAATTAATTGATTGATTGACAAGGTAGCAAAGTAAAGTAAATGGAGGAAGAAGCATATCAGAAGGTGTAACTTAAAAAATAAAAAGTTTTGATTTTAAGAAGAAAATGAAGCATTTTAAATATCTAATTTCATTCAATTTATTCTCAATCACTTTTAATTTTTTTTTCTTCCTAATACTATTAGCAAAGATGTACAGCAGTATAATTATTTATACTTGATATAGGATACGCAGGCGAATTAATTTCACGTTTGATTATCAGCATTTCACGACAAAGGAAATAAGTAATCTCGTTGTTGTAAAGTAATGTAATGTGATAATGACAGAGAGAAGAATAATTTTTTTCTCAATAATTCTTACTAAGTATAAAGTATTGGACGTCTAAATGAACTGACAGCACATTTCGGGATAAGGCGTCGCCAGTAATAGAAAACATTGATGGTCGTTGCGTCCGTCAACTATGACGTCATTTGTGTAAAATTGCTTTTTTTAGCATCAAATTGATCGCGTAGAAGCAATTCCATTAAAAAATTGGCATAAAAAAATTGATTTTTAAGAGAAAAATAAACCAAAACTTTACGAAAAATTAAAATTTAAGGAAAATTAATGAATTTGAAAACGAAAAGGCACGCATACTTAGTGAGGTATTTATCAGTTAGCTCAAAAAATCAGTAATTGGATTTCAAATATTTTATAATTCTATAACATATCAACAAAATATATATCTGTTTGTTATTCTGACATTTTGATGATTATGAGTAGACAAAAGATTTGAATAGTTATTATTAAAAATAGCAGTAGTAATAGTAATACTAATAGTTATAATAATTAATAATAGTAATGAATAATAATAATAATAATAATTAATAATAATAATAATAATAATAATAACAATTAATAATAATAATAACAATAATAATAATAATAGCAATAATAATAATAATTAATAATAATAATGATAATGATAATGATAATAATTATAATAACAATAATAATCACAATAATAGTAATGATAATAATAATATTTTATTTAATAATACTAATAAAAGCAAATAGATAGGCGAATTAAATAAATAAAAATTACAAACTTTAACAAATATCAAAAAGGTTACTTCGTATGTATGGTTTCCTAATTTAAATAGAAATTTTTCACTTTGATAAATTAATTAATTGTATTGTTTGATATAAATTCATTCTCATCCTACTCATTTATCAACGCATTCGTATAAATCTGATGTTTCGATGCTCATTTTCACTAACAGATGGAAGTAATCTAATTTAGAATTTATTCAGAAGGAATGGATGCAAAGGAATGAAATTAAATTTGCTTCTGATTTTTAAGAAAAGTCAATTATCAACTCCGAAATGAAGTTAACTTCAGTTGAAGGCATCACATATATTTCGCTTCCTAAATGTTTTTAAAATTTTTGAACTAACAGAAGCATTTCCTTGCTGAGTTTTAAATCACCGATTAAGTGATTGAAATTTTGTGAAGCGAGTGGTAGCAAAAGAAAGGGGAAGCCGAGGTTCTCCGGCTTGAGTTAAACTTTAACATTTCACAATATTTTGGAATTCAAATCGTAAAACGGAAATCACAATTTAGATTTCAATAACGATGTATTGGAAGTTTAATTTTGACGTGTAGCTACTAAAAACAGAACGGAATTGAACAGTGGAAGCGGTGCGCGATCAAACTAGAAATATGTCAAGAATTCATGTACGCGCAAAGTTACACGTCACCCCCGCATTGATAACGAACAGACCGTGGTATGCGAGTGGTATGGGAGTGAATATGAAATCGTTCCTGACATTGTCGTAATTCTGCAAATTTTTCATTTTGTCCTATAGTTGACCTCATTCGTCTTCAGCGAGGGGATGGTATGGTGGATCTTACTGGGATTATGAGTTGGATGGTGCAAGTTCGATTCTCTGTATGAGAAGGAGTGGTGTGTTTGCTGAATGAAGAATAGAAGTTATCCCTGTCATAGCCATGCTGAGATGACAAAATTCCTCGTTTCTGACAGCACAACTTTTCCGGTACCTCAAATTCCTCAGTGTCATCGGTTGGTGAGGAAGAGCAGCGTGCATACAGAAACTTGATTGCTGGAACAGTTTTCTGGACAATATGGAAAACTAAATTAGAGACGATGGAAATGTGGATACGTTAGAGATCGATGTAGTGATAAAATAGTGCGTGTGAGTAGGCGAGCAAGTTAAACATACTAGGACAGAGAGGAAATAGCGTGCAGAAAAGACATGAGCGAGGATTCCGGAGGTACGGGATTAAGTACGGGTGAGGGTAAGTGGTCACCGGCAACAAGTAGGTTTCCACGTAGTTGGGAGAGTTTGGGGGATGTCTGGTGGTGAGCCTTTTGGATGGTTGAGTTTTTTCGGGTTTTGAACTGAAAGTATGATGTGCGGTTTTTTCCACTTACTAATCATTACTGAACACTGTCGTGTGCGTCACCTGTCATATTTCTGGTTAATTTCTAACATTAATATTAATTCTCGTATACTGTTTGAAGTTTATACGCGTGACCATACTCAAGGATATTTGGAATAAAAGAATTTCACCACATATGAGACCGTGTTGCATAGATAAAAATGAATTTCAGCTAGAGCAAATTTAACGGGTTTCGGTTAAATTATTTTTGATAAATCAATTAAGGCCATGATGGAAGAATCGGAATCGGATTTACAAATAATACACTCAGTCGTAATTGATAGTGATGATCCCAGTGAGTCGTCGTCGGTTATTGCTAACGTCCAGATGGATCAGGTAAGACACATTCAGCATTATAATTTATATGATGGGAGCAGGTTTTTTAGGAGTTCCTTTTCGTTGATATGAAATTCCATTATTCTCAGTTTGAAGTATGAATTTTGGAAAGTTTTTGAGAATTTACCATGGGTATTCCTCAGTTACATAATTTTACATAAAAACAATTTGTTTCAAAATCAGACGCAGTAATTGATAAACTAATATAAACCTCACAAATATTTTATAAGAATTCTCTCGTATTTTTTAGGAGTAAACTGTATCTTTTGGAAAGAAAGTTAATTGTTTTCAGGAAATACCATCGGAAGGTAGTGATGATGAGTGTCCAGTACTGATTAACGAAAAGGCTTTGCAGGAAACGTTTGAGGTGAGAGGCAGAAGAATGCAACATATCTTTTTTACTTTTACCTTCTACATATCTTCTGTTTTCTTTTATTGCAAAGACATAATTGAATGTTTGCTAAACTAATCGAACCATTATAAGATGATTATTAGGTAGTTTATTAACAGCTGTTTCAGAAATCTGCTTCCAGTGCGCACGAATGTTGTGAGGAAGAAGAGTAATACAGTGAATTATCAGATGACGTAGCGATTTTGTTTAAGATTTAGTTGTATAACATATACAAGTTTTGTTATTTGCAGAATGAAAATGTGGATTTCGTGAACAGGTTCGGGACATCAAAAAATTCAGAGAACGAATGCTGGAAAGGACAGAATCCGTTGCAGAAGTTTTCGATTTTGATTGGCAGCAGTAAATTAACATTTAAAGTTACCGATGCTCCTAAGATGCAGATGGGTTAGTTTTATATTTGTATTTCCTTTATTTTTTTAAGGGAAAATTTAAGCTCTTTATACTAGGCTAGTATAGTACCTGTGAAACGGTGTGTAAAAATAATCTATAAATTCAGTTAATCAGTTTACACAACAAAATGATTTTACAGATAATGATTTGATATGTCAAAAGAACAGGAATGAATTTAATAATTCTTTTGGTGACGATGCACTATGGAATGACGACGAAAGTGCTCTCGAGAGACCAATTTATCGGTGTAAAATATGTGGTCGCGCCTACGCTCACAAACAGCCCCTATTAGTTCATGAAAAGACTCATATCAGTAAGCATGCATGATTTTATTTTCAAAAGGAAAGCTAGTCGAACATATTGTTATGTGTTCCCTAAGATTTTATTTATAAAGTAAATGCAAGCTATTTACCTCAGTATATCAGATTAAAAATGAAGGCAATCATCCAGAGAAACGTATATTTCAGTACACTAAAAACAGCGTTTTTAACCTCTCAAGCAGTTTTATTGAGCTACAGTTACAATTGGTTCTGTGATATTTCTGTCCATAAATTGCTTCCAGAATTCATCATAATAATACTTTACAGTTGGACGACCTTATCAATGCCCGATCTGTACAAAATGTTTTGCTCGTCAAGTGAATTTCAATATACATATGAAACTTCATGAGAGTGGCCGTCGTTATTTTTGCTCTTTATGTGGCAAATGGTTCAGGACACAATTATTAATGTCTGAACATCAGGTAAGAGAAAGTATCAATAATGTAAAAATAATGTCTTCATTTAAAAAATTACTGCAATATAGTGTAACGGCAAACATTTTTCTACTTTTCTTGTGATGTGTATTCGTATTTTATTTGAAATCTGAAATGTATTTTAATACATTTAAATGAATATCGATCTTGGAAATGACCAGCAAATTTCTCTGACTCTTCAAGGTTTTGGTAAGACAAGGGGGTGGGCTAAATTTTGATAAGTTGATTTTACGAGTTTAAGAGAAGGAGAGGAGTGGGAGACAGCCATTCGTTTTGTTTCGTTTTTTGTTTCAGGCTTTATCTTTTTTGAGTTTAGAGATTTGCAGTAAGTGAACAAAACGTTGCAGCATCGTTTTCCTCATTTATTTAATGAAATTACAGCAGAAATGTTTTGCTCTGATGAATGGTTTACCGGTGGTAACTGATCGTCCACTAAGATATCGTTGTTATTATTGTGAGAAAATGTTCCACCATCGAAGAGATAAGGTAACTGTTAACTAAAGTTAATTAAAATCCCTTTAAAATGCTCAGAGTGAGAAGTGAGAAATAAGCAATTCTTTTTTGTTAATCCGATAAAAGATTACATATTTTAAACAGTGTTGTTGTCGTGTGCGATTAAAAAGGTAACTCGTTTAGATCATATAAAGCTTTCTGCTCAGGCAGTCGGAAGTTTTCATTTAATAATTTATGTTTTCAATGCATATCTTAAGGCAAACATAGAAATCATTCTGTCCTTCTAACCATAATCGTTTGGACGAAGCACAGGTAGCCGAGGCGGTTAGCTAACTATGACCATTAAAAATTCTAAATGTTCAGTTCTTCTGGAAACTTTACAGAATATTCATGAAAGGACACATACCGGTGAGCGACCGTACACGTGTGGATATTGTGGCAAGGGTTTCACACAATCACAAGCTCTTACAATTCATATAAGATCACATACAGGTGAAAGACCATTTAGTTGTTCGATATGCAGCAAAGAATTTCGGGACAGGTAATTGCTGTTTCTTATAAACTGCAGCTATGATGAAAGGACAAAAAAGTGCTGTTATAATGAGGCTGAATGCACATGTTGCCAAATTCTGTTCTAACTGAGCTGCGTTTAGAGTTTTTTCAGTCTGAAATGTGTAAATCTTTTTTGGGAACGTATGTGTCTAATGATCTTGAAAAAGCTGTCGCGATAAATCTTTTCTGGATATATACTTCAGGAGGCTGGAAATCATTGGATATTAAGTATTGTAGGTTTAGAATAGAAATCCCAAATTTCAGTATTGAGACTGTCCGATTTACCAGGTTTATACAAGCGCGTTTTCTGATGCTAAATAATCTGTCTTAATTTTTTATGAAGCAAATTTTGGCCTAGAAAATTTTCAGCTCGGCCTTAAGAAAGCACGAATTTACCAAACATACCAATGAGGACCTTCCCGGTGACGACTGCAATGGTTCATCAAATGAAGTAACTTTAGTGACAGCACCGTATGTTAATTAATTGTGATTCATCGTTCATTTTAAAGTGTGTATTATTTTCTCATGCTTTTCTTTGTTTAATATTCAATTGTCTGCATTTATAAAACATCGATCCTTGCGATGTGGCACATAGTAAGAAAAGAAGAGAAAATTACTTATGCAAAATACATTAATTTTAATAATTTGCTTTATTATGTTGGCATGTTTATATATGACTTGAGGGGATATAAAATATGACATTATGAGGACGATTTTTTGAATATTAAATGATAATTCTGATTACTATATTCAAGTTTGTTCATGAAACTTATGTTGGAATCATTTCAAACGGGATTAAATGGATTTGTCTGTGTTGCTCATAATTCTGCTTTTTTTTATTTGCATCAGTGCTTGCTGTGAAGTGACCTCAGTTCAAATTGTCGCAGAAAGTTTATGAAATTCAACCATATATGTGTATTCTTGTATTTAAAGACTGAAATTCAGCTGTAATGAACTTAAAGGACAGTATGCTACAAATTTAAATATCACTCAAGCTTTACTGTTGAGTTATCCTGCAATCATTCTGTTGAAGCTAATTTTTATCCTTGGTTTCATATTTATTCAGGTAGATATCTATATTTGTCTCTCTTTAGGTGCATGTATTCTAAAGTTTTCATTTTCATGTGTTTATATTCATTGGGCTTAAATTCAAAAATTGATTGCTTCGGATTTTTTCTTGCAAAACTCCTTAAGAACGTTTCCAAGAAGGTATTTATTTTGCTTTCTTACGTTTTGCTGATAGTGCCTCGTTTTGTCAGCTATAATGAAGAAAACCTTCTGTTAATAATTTAGGCAACTCATTGATTTAGAAGGTCTGTACTGAACTCGCATCCTCTACCGATGCGAATTAGCGCAATCAAACACAAAGCGTCGGGCAGAAAAAATTTTTGTCAAATAGATGAAAGGTATATTTAGCGTAGAGTTATCATTATTTGAGTTATCGTTGATTTTAAATTATTTTGAAAGTTATAATCCAACAAATAAACTTATAAGTTTATATGTTTGACCTCTGATTATTATAACCAGTGGATTGTGAAGTATTTCGTGTGAGATATCTGAGCACAATGGATTCTTTTGTTTCTTTTCTCCACCAGAATCTTGGAATTTAACAATTAAAAAACTTTTACGTTATGAGTTTTTTCCAGTTAGTTAATATCTTTTGTTTATCAATGAATAATTAAGAAAAGAAGTACTATTTCGAATTAATTAGTAGAGGGTATGTGTTGTGTATGATTATTTCATTTTGATGGTGAAAGGTGACTTTCATTAGAAGTAGAAAATTTCAGGTGATAAATAGAAATAGTTCCAGTAGTTATCCATTGCCGCCTACGTCAAGAAAAATACTTAGGGCGGAAAAGGACGAAGGTGAGGAGTGATCAACTCTTATTTATTGCTAGTAATTCAATAGCGATAAGTTGTAATTTCATCGATAATGAAATCTTTACTTGTGGTGCACCATAATATCTGTGATTGGTGTTGTATAACAAAATCACCGATTATTGGATGCAAATTATGTCCAAAATGTGGTATGCAAATTACTGATAATAATTCACGATGTGTTGTCCTACCAAATCCATTCCTTTCTACGACCACTGGATATTGTTGCATAGTGTTGAAACCATCAACAAATTCATTCATCAAGTTAGTTACTAATATCATTGTTTGCTAGTCTTCTGATGCAATGATAGTAACCGTTTTTAACAATTTGCTTCATCTGATCGCTTTGTTTGTTAGATTAAGTAACACTTTGAATTTCTAATTTACATTTATTACGGAAAAAATCAGTATAGTTTTTTACTTGTATGTTTTTTAACGAATTTATAATGGTAATGACTGTTTCAAATGTTGAAATGTCTTTTTTTGCAATTATTTCAGTTTTAGATTAACTTATAATTAAAACTTTTTTTTAAACATTGTATAGGTATAAGCTGGGTGATAATCTTCATATTGGTTTGTCGAATTCAAAAGGATTTGTGTTTTCTTATACTGCTGATGGTATAATAGTTGAATCATTTTGGGATGGTTGTATATGTATATATCGATTTAATGATAGTGAGATGTGCGATAAGGTGATGAAGACGTTTGTCAGGAAGTACTGCAGCCAGTTTAGCCGTCAGGTATGTTTTATTGCACACTTTCTCTGAAAGAAATTGGAAAAGTGGTTACTATAATTTGTGCTTTTCAAAGACTTCAGCTGTAAATATAATGTTGTGAAGAAAGGATCTTTTCTTTTTCTATTGCATTTGTAGTTTTAGTGAAATTTATTTGGTCATTTTGTTGTAGTGTGATTGACATTAATGATAGTATCGGAGCGTATGTTCGTAGAAATTTTAAGGAGGACAGGATAAAATGGCTTGTGAGTTAAAACTAAGGGAAACATACAGTCACAATATTCATATAGTTGCAGTTCCGGTTTCGATGCTACTGAAAGGTAAGCTGTAGTGAAGAAGAAATTAAAAATTGAATGTGATTTGTTTGCAGCATTATGACAAGAGGAATTGGAACTGTTACGATTTTGTTGTAGAATTTTTGCTTGACATTGGTGTATTGAAACGTGCGACATATGTGAAGAAACAGTTTGTGACGGAATACGTATGCAAAGCGCTGCAGAGAGTACTTCGTTATTGCAGTCTTTTGAATAGATTATCACAATGTAAAGCTAATTATATTGCATTATTTTGATTATGCTAGTTTTTGTAGAAGTAAAAAAAGACTTACCGCGGAAAATTTCACTTTAGCTTCTATAAATACCAAAATGATAAATATATCATGCTGTATCCTATTCGAGTACTGCTTACAACTGCAATCAAATGAAACAAATCATGCATATACCAGTTTTCTTTACTTGGATTTAATTTAAAATTATTGCTGCATCTACAGGCTTGGCATTAATTTGATAGATTAAGCAACTTTTAACACAACACTGGGAATGGGTTTTCATTGCGCTGCTCTCGTTTTTACATCAATTTGGGTAGCGTTACACTCACGTTGCGCCACTTCATAGATGCCTTTTCTGCGTGTGTTGTGTAATACTTCGTTTCTAGTAAATGTATTTTTAAAAATTAGATGAAAATTTTTATTGCAGTGATTTGTAGCTAATTATGGCAGAAAGCTTGGAGGGAAGCAGAGACATGGATTGTGATAAGAAGATGGATTCATTGGGTTATTCCAGAGAACAGGTTTCTCTTTCCGGATTGCTTATTGTGTAACATATAATATCTTCACCTGGGATACCTCTCCCCAAATCCTCACCAAATTTCAAGTTCGCGGTACCGAATTTCTATTACTGAAAGATTAACCGAGGGTTTATTCCATTACAGAGTTTTACTCGTTCCTATTATCTATTTTTTACGTATGAATGGTTTGATAACAATGTCTAATGTGAATAACAAATACACTTGCAGTTTGACAAATTTATTCATGATTACCGTGAATCAGCTGAACCTTGTACCTATAGTTCGCATGAAAGTGATACTGCGGTGGACGCTGCACTGAAGAAGGATTTCATTAATGTAGAAAGGAAATTAATGAAAACTTTTTACGCGATCAAGAAGCATGTTTACACTATAATTTATTTTTGTACTGTTTGCATACGAACTTTACTTATATTACGGAAGTATGCAAGCATTATAGGAGGCCAGTTACTGGAAGTTCTTTCCAGGAAATTGTTGGAATGGTGAATAAGCTTAGCAGTAGAGTTTAAGGAGGCAAATAAGAGCTCCATAGCTAATTTTTCGTCAGTCTAATTTTTTTAAATTATTTACCCCAATTGTAAAGGCAATTAATCATTTTTAGGTTGCCTGAAGCGGAGATTTTAAATGGGATTTACTTGCGTATTGAATCCATGCTGGAGATTTTTAAAACGGTAAGGCTGTGACTGATGTTTGAGGATCAGAAAATATGCAGAAAGCTGGAAATTGGTCACTAGCTATCATTCTTTTTACTCGCGGTATACATGGTAGGCCTGATTGTAGAGGGAAATTGGAGTACAGAGCAGGAGGTTCTGATGAGATTTTCAAATTGAGCTTAGCTATAAATATGTATCTGATTTATTTTTAGTTAAAGATCGTAAAAGAGGATAATAGAGAAGAGTTCAATTTGTATAACGTACCCCTGCCGGATTTTGATGCTGCGGATATCGAATTATTGCTTGGGAAAGAGTTTGCATCGACACAATTAACACATAAGAATGGATTGTCAAAATTCAAAGATAAGCTACGAGAACAAATTATCGAATATATTCGGATGGCAAAAATCCTGTTGGAAGAATATGATGAAACTATACCTTTATATCGAGAGAAAGGTGACTGTTTTCTGTGGAATTTTTATCAACCTTATCGAAAATTATCGACAAATCTGTGATTAAATTATTGATTTTCTAATTGCAGTTTCTTTTCGTTGTGAGTTAATAACTGATTTTTCCAGTTCTTCAAAATATGCGGTTATAACGGATATCACTGCTCGAATTACAGAGAATTACAGAAGAAAACCAGGGCATGTCTTCGACCAAACGAATTCATTCACCATTCATTTTTTCGGTAACTTCTTGTTTTCTCAATAGCTCTCTCTTATATAGTAAATTTCTCCGGAATATTTCTTCTAAAAAAGTTACGTTTTAGGAAAATTAAATGTTTTCTTGACAGTTTATGTTTGGATAAATTTAAAAGTTAGATGGATTGGTTGTACTACATTTTTGTAGTACTCTATATCTATCTGCGCTTGTGTGTTAAAGTAACAAGTTGTTTTTTCAGGTTGACCGCTAATCGGAGCAGCAAGTTAGAGGACACATTTGGCGAAACCCGAATAAAACCTTGTATGAAGTGTATTTCCTGACATAAATGTTATTTTTGGTTTTAGAATGATACCAACAGAAATATTCGTGTTGTTAAACAGCGTACGCAATATTATCATATGTGATTTTAAATCACTTGTTATCACCGAAGGGTTTGTAATAGTTCTTCGAAACATTTGCATTGAGTTGTTCCATTTGGGGCTGTCCAAGAAGCATGCACATAACAATATCCACCGTCCAATCCCTGCAAAATTTTTTAGTTATATCGAAAAATGAATTAATTTCAGCTATAGCTTAGACGATGATTTTATCTTTAAGATTGATACTAGGAAGTTCCAAAAAAGAATGCACAACATTTTATACAAAACTGTTGTATACAAAGCATAGATATTCTAAATATCATGAAAGTAGAGCAGATGTTATAGGATCGTGATTTGTGACATTTCCTTTAATATAATATTAACCGTATAAGGCTGGGCATATTATTTACCATTATTTTCATTTCTTTTGGTAGCAAAATGAAATTTTGGACAGAATAAGGAAGGAACAGGTTGATCAAGAGTCTTGCTTAATTTACCACCTAATTTGCAATTCATGTGAAATGTATATTAATTTCGGATTTCATTGTGAAGTTTATTTTGGTTAATTTTAAAGTATGAAATGACTTGCAGTTAGAAGAAAGGACAATAGAAAAAGAAATGGATATATAGGTGTTTTCATGTCATTACCGTTAAATTCGGACAGTTGTGTTTGTATACTCAGTTTTGTGATGCTTTTCTCTATGCTAAGATCGGTTTGTCCTAATGCTTACCGTTTCTGTGATTCTAAGTCCTTTTATTTAACTGTTCTTTTCTGAGTTTTATCATCTTTTCTACCAAATTAAATTGTTACGATGGTAATATTGAATGATAAAGTAAGTGGACATGTGATAAGGTGAGAAGCTTAAAGAAACATATTAAGTTTTCAGAAAATTTCTGTAGCTAAAATTGGTATAGTTTTCGAAATTCTTCAGCTAGACTTAATGTCACACTTTTAAATTGCACGCGCATTTCTATTCACTGATTTTAGACTTGAAAGGAAGAATCATTAGCATAGTTTGCACAAAGTGTGCAATACCTGAAGGATTTTGTGGTATTATTTTAGTTTCATTGAAATAAAAGTAAACCCTTTGATTCTTCAACTAAACACTTCCGTTCTTATAAGATGTCATATGATAATAAGAATTAGTTAAGTAGTAACAAATTAATTAAATGTACTAAGAAATGCTGAGTCATTTTCCGATATATTTTTATTTCATCGGAATGCTTTAAATGGATAAGTAGAATTTAATAAGTAACGTGAGGAACGTATAATAGTAATGTATCTAATGATAAGGCTAAAGGTAAAATCCTTGTATTAGTGCTAGCGGAGGATGAGTTAATGGTGAGTGATTTAATGATAGGAGAAGCAGGTAGATGGAAGGATTCTCGTAATTCAGCAAGCACAAAGAATAAACTTTCCGGTTAGTATATTTTATTGTTCAATTGCAATTTTAGTTTTGAAATTTTAACCAATATTGCTATTAATTATAATTGGATGAGAAAAATACGGTAAAATTCGGTTTTTGATAAATTGATTTTTGATAGATGAGTTGTCATTCATCCCACTCATCCGTCGTTTTTTGTCATCATACCTGTCTGTAACACTAATTTGTCACCTAATGATTTTTAAATTGAAATTTATATAGTGTAGAAAAAGTAATACAGAAAAAAATATGATTTATACACTGGTAAATCAGCAATAAATTTTAAGCAAAACATGTTAAATTCAGTTAAATTGGTCAAAGTTCTTGATGTCGTTTGCAGTCTTAAGTATTACTTCATATAAGAAAGTTTTAAATTACTGCTGTACCTAATTAAGCTGCGCGAATAATCTGTGTAGGACTATAGTAATTGATTATGTTAGATAGCATTTAAGACATTGTAGGATAGCTATCGAAATAAAAGATTTTAAAATTAATTCAAATTTAAAGACAATCATGTTTTGTTGAGAAGTTATATAAATAAATGGAAAAAAAAATGTGTATAAAATAAGTATGAATTATTAAAGTGTACCTGTGTAAATTTGAAACTTTCCTGTACACTAATTTACTACAACAATTTTTTTTTACCATTTTTAATTTACATAAAAATTTCAATTTCTGTTAACCTTTAAGAGGAAAGGAAAAAAAAAACATTTTTAAATTACTCTTTCAATGCAGTATTCCTTGCATATTCGTTGCATCTGTTTGCATAAACTACCATTAAGTGGTACTTTATACTGGTAGCATGTACACGTGAAATCACGTCCATCCCACGTAGAACAATGTCCGTACCAGTATGAATCCTGTTTACATAGTTCATCGCATGCTTGATGATCCGATAAATTGCATCCTAATCTAAAAAGTGTTTACTTTTTTTAGAAAAGAAATTCCACATTTCATTTGTTAATTGTTATCAGTGATGAAATTAATTGAATTTTATTCATTTCTTTTCAATTTTCTTTCACTTTCTCAATTTCTCTAATTTACACAATGGAAATATTAATTGAAAATTTCATTACAATAAATTATTTATTACTTTCATAGCAATTAGCTTCCTCATTTGGTTGAAAATGCTATTTGATGTTTGCTCAATTTTTTTTTCTTTTTTTTTTTGAAAAATCATAAAAAGGACAAATTTCTGGTTTTCAAACATCAAATATCATTCATTTCTCATGTCCAATGATTGAATACGAGGAAAAAAAGACTATAATTTATGAAGACATTGTACATCTATTCAATCAATAATTGCAATATTAAATTGCAAAAATGAAAATCCAGGTGGTTTTAAGAGTTGAATGCATTAATTAGCTTTATCGTACAGGTATGCTAAACAAAGACGAATGTATTTATCAAAATAAGCTTAATCAAAAAAAGGATGGAATATTTCAGTAAAAATAATTTAAAAAAATCTATTTGCCTCCTAATATTTCAATTTTTTTTTGTCTTTCATAATTTTAATTATTATCTAAATAATTAATACATTAATTGCTTTTAATGGCTGCTTCAAAATTTAGTATATTTATTCATTTGTAACAAAATTATTCTATATTTTCGTTGAAAATTTTAATTTATTTAAATTGACTAATGTTCAGGTAGTATTTAAATTTAATGAAAGAAATGAATGAAAAATTTAGAGAGGGATGTTTTTGTTTGTTGATAAATTTAGCACACTTTTAATTAGTATATATATATATTACTGACAGTAATATTATAAACAAAAATTAAGAAAAAAAAACAATACCTTTGATTTGCGATATCTTTGGCGTTGATGAGATTGATAATACAGTAAATGATAAGGATGATTTGAAAATTGATTAAAATTTTGGAATAATAAGTGCTACTACTCTTACAACTACCACCACTGCACCCATTACCACAATGACTCCAGGTGCTGCAACTTGTCGTCGGGTCGTCGTTCAATGACATTTAATGATCCGCCAAATAAGCCTTCAACAGTCAATGATCGTTTACCTCTCCGACTTCTTCTGTTTCACCTGAACCACCCACTCCCTAAAAAATTGAGAACGTTTTATTCTCTGCTCTTAGCTTTTTCTTCCACCCTTTCACCTTCCTGGTAAATGATGCAGAATAATGTTGAACATGAGGAGAAGGAACGAATTTTAATGGTTGACATTAATTTTAACGGTATTTTTAAACGGCGACATTTCAATATTATTTGCAATTTAACACTTCGAATACGTAATTGATGATACGCATTTAAACGTTTAAATGAGACCAATTTTTCGACTATTAAACCTAAATATTTATATCTAAAATTATCGCATTTAATTTATCACGTTTATCAATCAGTCATTAAAAGTGATATTTACGCAAGTGCAGCAATTGTTGTAGTAATATAATTAGATCATATATAGCAATTAGTAATACTAATAATTATTACTACTTGCAGTACCTGAATTTAAAAGAGTGAAAAAATATTATTCATCAAATGATATGGGTCACTATTTCAAATAAACTTACATCATAATTTAGAACTAAATGATATTATTAATTTTGCTGCTTTTTCAAATTAACTGATAAGAGTAGTGATAACAATTGGAATCTTTTAATTTTTTATTTTATTATTTCTTTTTGAGTTTCTTTGTTAAAATCTTTTCATATATTACCACTTTAATTTGATGAGGTAATCTCAAATGATAGCGGAAAAAAGGGCTAAAATAGTATTTATTTTTTCTTTAATTATAAAACAATTTTGTTTGTTCGCTTTTTTTATCTTTGTATTTTTACAGTTCCTCCGCCATTAAGAAATTTTTATAAATTTTGTTAATTTTCTATCAATTCTAAGCTTGCATTATATTTTTAAATTCTTTAAGTGATATTTTCGTAATTTTAATTAGTTATTATCATTGGGGGAATGGTAGATGAAGTAAATTGATCGATTGAATATCCTGTCACATATTTTGCTTTCTCTCAATCTCCTTCTACTGCAATTAAAAATTTTAGTATGAATAATTTCTGAGCAGTGATAATGATAATGATAATAGTATTTCGTTTACTACCCAAATATTGCAATAAATTAAAATAATTTCAATCGCATTAAAGTAAATCGTCGAAATTCTAGATGAAACTAGCCGATTGTGTGTTATTTTACCTATTTAAAATTTAAATTTTTATATTTTCTAGGACATTCATGAATTTACGTGTCTACTGATTGCAGTGAAACCAATCAATCATTCGGCAATCCATTAATGTGAATTGCAAGTATAAATTTATTTAATCAACAAATTACAGATGGCTGAGTGATGCGCGGAAAAGTTGCGTGACTGTCAGGTTTGCTTTTTTTTTCTCTCTTTTGTTAATTACTTATTCGATAACATTTCATTTTCCAAATAGTTGAATTTTCGATGCGAAACGTATAAGGTAATTTTTTTCATGTAAATTTTTATGGGAAAAAAATATTCAATGGAACGAGTTTGAAGGCTAAAAATTTTGATGTGTTATAAAATTTCAATTTTTTGTTAAATTTGTTTTATTAAAAAATGCATTCTATTAAAATGTGTTATTTTATTTTTTTGATTTTATATTATTCAAAAAATCGTTTATAATGGACTAAATGAAATCATTTAGTCCATTATAAACGAGTAATTGTTCAAAAAAAATCACTGAAATAAATTATCTCTAATTATTAAAGAGTTTTTTTTTATTAATTTGTAAAGGTATAAATAAATTAAAAATCTATCATAAATAAATTAATAGTTTACTTTAGGAGTGGAAAGCAGAAGCTATTTAAATTTCAACTAATTCGAGTGGAGCGGCACGTTTATTTGATGCTCTTTTGCGTCAATACATTTCATGGAGTGAATGCGCTCAATTAGGTGGAATGAATAAAACTCTTAGTAAAATGGTTGAAGCAGAACCAAATGCTAGTACGACTATAATATATTCGGTTTTTTTTTTCACGTGCAACTTGTACTTAACGTATTAAATGAAAGAATTTTTCATTTAATTATTTCATCATAAGATAATTGAAACGATATGATATGACAATGATATTAGCACTCATTACTTACTTATTTCGATACTACAACTACTTACCTATTTTTCAAGCATATTTTATTAAATGTTTTTCAAAAATTAAATGAAAGAATAATTTAAAAAAAAATAATCAGACGATGCTTTAGTAATGAGTTGAGTGATATCGTTGGGATTGAACGCAATGAGAACAGGCCGATCGGTACGATGTTTAGATGAAAAGTATGAGAATGAATTGAAATAATTAAATAATGATGCTTACAAGTATGGTCCGACATACCATGCAAGAGCTATCCATAAGTTTGCTAATGAGTTCGCCGTTTAATTACTTAACTAATTAATTAAATTACTACAGCAAATAGCACTCTTATTTTCCTGTATTTACAATCATTGTTATTATTATTACTACTTCAGTAAATTTAATACAAAAAAAACAGTGAAAGAAATCAAATTCTAATTTTTATCACTTCAAGTACTATTATTTTATCAATTAACCATATTATTCGTTTATTTTCAATTTTTTAAAAAAAATTAATAAAATCAAAAATTTTTTCAAATTGTTTCTTTTTTAAAATTTTTTCAAAAAAAAGAAAGAGCTATTAATTTAAATTTTTAGCTAAAAATTTAAATTAATTTTTTTTTCTTATTTTTTTGCAAAGTAGAATATTGGCAACATGCGAGGAGTGGGAAAAAATTTGAAATGAAACACCAAACGATTTACTGACGTTAAAATTGCAAATGATGGATGTTTCTATTTGGGTGATAAGCGATCTATTCGTAACAGTGCACTCCCAAAATTGAAATTAACGGCACCGTGCCACAACAGGCTTCGTTTAACTTTTTTATTAAGTTTATTTATGGATTAGCATATATCGTTACATTTGAAAATGAATTTAATTGATGAGTTTTTTTTGTGCAAATTATAAGTGAAATGAAAAGCTCATTTTGAAATTAATTAGAAGTTATTTTGAAATTTTATTAATTATCAAATTTAAGAGAAAAAAATTCTGCAAAATATTTCAATTTTGTATTTAACATTTTTGCAATGGTATATTCAATTGATAATTTGCATGAGTAAGTTTTTCACTTCCTAAAACTCTTCCATTAAATGCATCATTATAGATAAGTTAACTTTTACTAATGTATCTGCCTTTGTGATTTGACATTCGAGACGTTTTCTTTGAATACTTTCATTTAAATATTGCCATTTAACAATAATTAATTATCTCATATGGTATTACTTAATTTTGCTAATTTAACACCAAGTAGATTTTACTAAATTAACACATTTTTACCTATTAGCATCAAAGTTATTAATTATTATCGTATTAGTCATACTATCTTTTTTAATTGCAATTTAAAAAATTGAATTCATTTATTTAATTTGAAAGATTGAAGTGAGTGAGAAACATTGAAATACAATCAATCTAAAGTAACTTTTTGAGAGAATAACTCGGATATTTAGAGAGATAGAAGAACGCATGAAAAGTGGCGCAGTGTTGGATATTGTAGGATGCAACACCAATTCTTCTTCGCTTCAAACTTTCGCTTCAAATTCAAAAAAGCTTATCGGTGATGGAAAGCTCTTCTACCAATCGTTAAACCACATGTGCACGGTATACGCTCATATTTACATAATTAATTTTAGAAATTCTCAAAATATATGTAGCACTATTACTGGAAAATATTAAAAAATATCTTCAATTAATTTTAGTAAATTGAAACCTTTTTATTTTATTGACAATTTTTTGTAATTTTTTTCAAAAAGTTTCTTCTTCATTGAAATATCATTTATCCATCACATGAAATGCTATTTCATTTAATGCTTGAAATGAGAAGCGAAATTGGCAGATATAGAGAATTTGGTTTATTTTGGAATAATTTTAGATCACACATTCCTATGATTATCGATGGTTGTAATGATAGCACAGTAAGGACAGAATCATTGCGACAATGTTGCAAGTTTTATTGCCTTTGTTTTTCTTTCGTTTAATTAATTAATCACAATTATCAGTTTATTTTTATGGCCGAAAATGTTGCACTTACAACTCAAAATGTTTACAATACAATTTTATGACCATTGATGAAAAACTAGTCTGACAGTTAATTTTCATTAAAGTTTCAGGAAAGGAAGAAAAACTAAAAGAAGAATTAAACTGGATCTATTACAGTAAAAAAAAGAAAAAAACAAATTTAATGAGTAATTGAAGAATGCAGATGAATTGTCTGTTTGATGAAATATCTACCATTTCTCTTTCCATATAAATACCGTACTATACAGTAGTAATATACAGTAGTAATAGCGGTGATAGCAACGAACGAACAGGAAATTTAGGAAAACCTATCTGTGATGCGATAAGTTCTTATTACAATGCTGATTATCATAAAGTTGTTCAAATATTAGCGCCCATATGACACAACACATATATATTACATAGGTGGCAGTAATGCACAGGTAAGCCTACAACATTTACTACGTAAGATATGCGTATATGGAAAGCAATTATATGAGTACGTACCTTAATATGTGTCAGTTTTAATATATATCAATATTAATAGAGGTTAATATATACTGTGAAATTGAAAAAGTTTGATGCATGTATTAATTTATATATATATAACATAAAACTTCTATTAGAGTATACTGTAGTATACTGTTTTATACCGTATAAGTACAGAAGTAAATTATATAGAAATGTAACTATAAGTAACTTGTAGTATTCAAATTCTTAGCGTAATTTGAATACATATTGAAGTATTGCTGCAGTATCTTGCTTTCTGTGACGTCATTAATCAGAGCAATAAAATATTTTGAATTTGAGAAATAAAAACGAAGTGCATATTTGCTTCTGTTTCATTAACGTAAATGCAAACTGAAAAAACTTTTCTTTAAAGAATTTTTTATTTTACAGTTTTGTATTTGCCAGGCTCATATCACAAATTAAAATATTATCTGTGCTTAATGATCTAAATTTTAATCTTATCACTACTCCATTAAATAACTGAATAAACATTTAACAGCAACTCCTATAGTTCAACGTGACGTGTTCACACAATTAGTAATTCACAGTACTTTATTATCAACTGAAATCAATGATCATAGGTTTAGAAAGTTGGTAATATTTATTTCGCTTTCTCATTGTCGAAGATTCTTTAAACAAACTTTGGAATCCTATTTGCCCATCTGATACAATCTTCTTTTGATGATAGCCTAGATTAATAGGTCAGAATATCATTAGTTAGACTTTATTTTATAAAATTATTAGTGAGATACTGGAGGAAGAATTGTTTAAATGCATAAATGGTAATATTTCAGAGTTAAAACATTAAAAAAATGGACTTTATTTTAATATATTTCAAACGCATTGATGAAATGTTTATGTTTAATTTTAAACGATTAGAATGGATTAAAATGAAAATATGTCCTAGAAATATTTTTGTATTAGTATTTTCAGGATGATTATTGAAGGAAAGAAATATGAACAAAGTTTGGGTCAAAGACTATTGAACAATTACAACTATTTTGAAGGAAATTTTACGCAAAGGTAGCAATTGGATACTAAAATCGACGTGATAAATCAACAATACTTTGAAAACACTGCTAATGTTTAATTTGTTTTAAAAGAAAAGGAAAAATTCAATTGTAATAAATCTACTTTTCGTTAAAGTTTCTTTTTAACAAGCATTATCACAGCAACAATACAAATTATCAAAATTATCAGGACCATTTTGATCAATCAATCCTTCTTAATTGTTTTTGTCACTTACATTTATTAATTAATATTGCACTAAATCATTTTGCGTATTATCTATCACTTTGGTACACGCAAGTCATGCATCCATCATCCTGTTTCCCTTACAGTATCTGTATTTTTATGGTCTTATCATATTTCGATACTATCGGATACTATTAGCATTCTTTGTTATCTTTTGCCTAGTCGTGATAAGATGATCGAAACATTTAGATTTTGATAAAAACAACTAATTTACTAGGAAATGAAGAAATCAAAAAAGAAGTTGTTTAATTATTTTGCAAATTACGATTGCAGTATTATTTGGAATTTGTAGATACTTCAAAATAATATGCACGCTATTCGTGATTAAAAGCAATTTTTATTCATTCGTTATTTTAAGCATTCAAATTTCAATGCCATCAAAAAAAAGGGAAAAAGAAAACAAGCAAGAATAAAATTAGCCGAAAATAAAAAACAAAAACGAATATCCACTTTGTATAAATGACTAGAACATCTCAGCAACTGAATTAAACGATTAAAGCAGAATAATAAATAAATCAAATAATCAAATACTCAAACACACAAAACTGATTCTCACTGTTTCAGTTGTATTTAAATCATACCAAATTACTCATTCTTTTTTAAATAAATTCTTAAAACAATCTTATAACTTTTTCGAAAAAAGCCATAAATGAAATATTTGAAGTGTAAAAAATTCCTAACAAATTCAATTACGTAAAAAGAAGCGAGACAATTGAATCGTATGAGAGATTTCAGTAACGATAGCACATTTACTGTAATTGAATACGGTAAAGCGGAATACAGTAAAAAAATTAGCAAAAATTTTTTTCAGACAATAGAAAAATACTATTTAATGAAAAAAGCGAAAAATAAGCTAACAGTACTTTAGCATTTAAATTAACATTTTTATAGGTTTAAATTTAAATAAAATTTTTGATATTTTTCTTAAAATGCCTTAAATGGCTGCCGAAATGTATTGTTGCAGGCAATCAGAATTGTGAAATAAAACAGGCGAGGATAGTAGCGTAGAGAGATTTGTCTGAATTTCCCTAATCACTTGATAAGACTACGATTTACTGTTAAATATCATTTTTGTGCTTCCCCAGACATTCGGCATCCTTTTACTTTTGCGGTAGAATATTTCAGCTACTATGCTAATTACGATATGATATAATATGATATTCCCCCCTTCTTCCAGCTGCTGAACTTTTCGACATATTGCAAATTGTTATTATCAAATTCAATTTTAATTTTGGTAATGAATGAGATCAATTTACTTAAATTAAAATTTACTGATTTTTGACTCACATATTCATTGCACAATTAAAATATTATATAATTGACAAAAGAAGGAACAAAAAAAGTAAATATGCCATATGTGAAAATTTAAGCTCTTTGAAATTTAAGATTTTTATGAAATTTAAGCTCTTTGTTTTTCTCAAATTCAGAAGTATCGAATTAATTTAAAAAAGGATTCCAAATTTTCTGAATTTTTTTCTAAAGTCCGAAATGAGACAAAAAGTTTGACGAGTTATTAATTAACACCAATTTTAACATTTAAATAACAAATAATCCTCAAAATAATATGATTGCAACTATATCCTAGGATTATTAAAACTTTCTAGAAGACTTTCAGCTTGATCCTTTTCCATTTGCATTTCTACTGACCTGAAAAATACTTCAAAATTGATAATTGTAAGATAGGCGTTGTTAAAAATCATAATTTCTGGCTCTTTAGGAATTCAACACAAAATTCCAAAAGATTGGAGTGTTGATTTTTTAGGATCTTACTTTACCAGGAAGAAATATATATTTGAATTGCTTATTGGAATTCAATGAGGCAGAATAATGATAGTATTAGGGAATGTTCGTTTGACTGAAAAAATTGGCCTTAGAAAATTTGGCCCGGAAATTCACTTGCAACGTTTATAGTACTTCCTGTGTGTTTCCCTGTTTTCATCCTTTCTGTTTGTAATTTTATTACTGTTTAATATTAATGGAAATTATCAATAAATAATAGTTGGACTTTCTAAATAATCGTTACTACTGAACACCTCAATTTTTCTATCCAAAGGCTTCAGGTAAAACAAGTGTAAAATCCATCTCACATTTATGTTTTGATAGAATTGTTGAAAGTAGTTTTAATAATGCGTAATCAAAATCGATCTATTCAGGTAAGTCATTATATCAGATGAAGAAAATCGATTATCAGTTTCTGAATTTCTGAATTTTTCTGAATTACTACAATTACTTAGTTATAGTAACTAACTTGTATGACGGAGGTGGAGTATGAATCCAATAATTCCTATTATGAAATGATTCAAATTGATGCATTGTAGTAGGTTGATACGGAGCACACGTATCATAAATTGTTGAAATTAATGGTCGTTGATGCTCCGAACTCTGTAACAATATTAAATATCTGATATTACTGAAATATTATATTCATTTTAAAGTAATTAAATGACCTAATCAATCGGTGCGACATACATATAAACTTGTCATAGACCAAAAAATCATCCTAAAAAAGCCTATGAAATCGATCATGCAAATTTTTCAATAATATTAAAAGTATTTAAATTTTGGTAAATTTTTAAAATCACTCTCCTCTCTATCTTCTGCTACTAATTAGATGATAGTGAAAATAATTGCCCAAGAAATGTTTAAAGTGTGCAAATTTCGAAATGGTCAGTTGGCTTTAAACAGTTGTTGAAGTGTTATCGGTTGTTAAATTTCATAAATATTTGTGCGAAAAGTTTAAAAGTAAAAGAATACCAGCGCCTAAGGCTTGTTTAGTCAAATAGTAAAAAGGAAAAGAGTTGATAAGATTGGTGATGTGTTGTGAAGCCAAGAAGAGGAGAATATCATCAGCCACATGCTTTATTGCTATGCTAAAACTACTCCTATCGATTTTTCCTTCTTCCTAAGAGACTAGGAAGAAAAATATTTGTGCCTAAGCCTAGTCTAGAATTAATTGTATGCTAACCTAGCATCATTAAAATACAAATAACAAAGTATTTAACAAAAAAAAATTCAGCTAATACAATTTATAACTAACAGATAACAATGCATTTAGTCATTTCATTAATGCACAAAAAATTTTTAGACAATTAATTTTAGATTATAAAAATAATAAATGAAAAAATTTATTATCATTAATTGATTGCTATCAAATTTTAAATGCATAAATTACAATTATAATTTATGTGAATTCATTCTTTAATGAATAAAAAAATAAAATTTTACCAATAAAAGAATTCATCACCTTTTTCTTTCTTTCTTTCTCTCTCTATCTCATTATCTATCAGTAAATAAAGCTAACCTTAAGAAGGTTATTTTGTCGAGCCTCATGAGCCTCAACAAGTTCCAAACATCGATTTAACGTGTTCTGATCCAATGGTACGTCTAAGTCATCCTTCTTACGACACAACAAGAATGGTCCAAAACAATCACAAAAACCACATCGCATTATCTGTAAAGTTTTTACTGCAAAAAATTTTAATTTATTTATTCATTTTTTTTTTATTTTGCGATGAAAGAAAAAAACAATTTATTCTCAATTTCCAAAGGAAAAAATTTTTTTTTGCAAATTTCCAAAAGAGAAAAAGCAATTTATTGAAAAATTTCTAAAACGATATCGTAGTGTAAAAATTCAGTTAATTATTTAGCTTATACTTCATTTATTTGAAATGTTTAAATTAGTTAATTTTTTCATTTAACAATGAATTAATTACAAATTGAATTGAAAAAGTTGTAAGTAAAAAATTTTTTAATGAAACGAAGAACAACATTTTAAGCAATTCTTTTTTTATTGTTTAACTAAAAATGCTATAAAATATTAGAAATTTATTTTAGTGGAATTTATCAATGCAAAAGAAATTCCACTTGAAAAATTGATGAAATTGGTGAAAATGACAGCTCAAAGAATTGTAGCATCAATTGCAATTCTTCGCTTATTCTGTTTTTCTAATTTTTTACGAAAAAAAAAACAAAAGTAAGCTAACTTTTCATGTACTAACGATTTTAATGTTAGCAATTCAAATAACATTTTCAGAAAAAGTTAGACTATAAAGTGTTTTTTTCCGCTAAGTGAAAAAATAATAAATGAAAGAAGAAAAAAAAACAATAATTGTCTAATTTTTATTTTGGAAAAAAATCAATAACGAATGAGTAAATATTGCGGAAAAAAAGTTTGCACATTCATTTATATGAAAAATTTCAATTGCTTTTTTTTTGTCAATTAAATATAAATTTTATTTTTTTTCAGAAAAAACTTATAGTAGCAGTTAAAAATTTTTTGAAAAGAATAAAATTTTGAAATTAATGTGACAGGAAAAGGTTTGAAGAGAGTTTAAGGAGAAAAAGCAGGTGTTCCAAGACTTATCACTGATAGATAGATTGGATGGATGCGAAATTCCTTCATCGATACTGCTTATGAAATAAAGTTGTAGCAACGAATTGCTAGGTTTGCAGTGAAGCTAAGCTTTAGCCTTTATCAGTGTAACGCCTACTTTTCTGATGGCTAAATTACATCACATCAACACATACGCACACGCACACACACACGCACACACACACCCACATATATATATATATGAGTAAACTTGTACGTACATATCTGATATATGCAAATGATAAATGACATGCATATATTTAATACTATTTACAAATGACGTACGTACACTTAACGCTATTTACAACTCCCAATATAAGTAAATAAGTATCTCCTATTGAGAATTAATATTACGTGAATAATTTAATGTGGTATAGTATTAAATAGGTATGTGTGCATACACATGAAAACGACTAAAATTGAGCGACAAGTACTCAGGGAAGTGGAATCGATTTTTAAAATTGTTTTTATTCTCAGAATTTAAGCACGAGAGGAAGTGGAAAAAAAGAGAAAACAGCTGCAGATGTCTTGGCTTCTTAATAAACTTCATCCTCTACGTAAGCTTTTGAAATTAAAACTTGTTTTAAAAAGTTTATATGGATAAAGTAATGTATTAAAATTGTTCGATTATATTCCTTTGATCTTTTTCCCCATAAATCTCAACGTAATATCTCTTTGTAATTGCATGTCCAATTAAATTAATCAAATGTAATACTTAAGAGAGTTCATTGATCATCAAGATCAATGAATGACTTACGAGTGAGCTTAACTTGATATCGGTCAACGCTTATTACTGAAAAAAGAAGTTTAAGATTGCTACTTACCGTAATTATGATAGCACCAAATATGAGAATCAGTAGAATTGATGAAATTGTGCTGAAAAAGCTATGATCGATACTTTCAACATTTTTGAATGCTTCAAGCTCACATGATAAACCAATACGACGTAGAGGACATCTGCAATATTTTAAACAAAAATTAAAAAAAAATTTTTTTTTTGGATAAATGGCTTTTGTGATGAAAATAATCATAAAAAAAAGTAAGTTTTAGAAATGCTTTAGTTAAGAAAACACAAAAAAAACATGCCATTCTTTTCAAATGGCTAAAAAGCAAAATTAACTTAATTTTTAAAACAGCCAATTAATTACTTTACTATTTATTACATATAAATATTTTTAATAAAATTTAATTTTGATTAAATTATTTCATTTAAATGTCATCATTTCATTTGTTAAGCAATAATTTTTCATTAAAATAAATAAATAAAAGAAAGGAATGAGAGTTGTACTTTAATGAACGATTGCAAAGTGCACAAAGGAAATATGTAAACGTTCCTTTTTTTTGATCGATGACAGTATAATAAACATTTTCCACCATTGCAAATAACAGTTAGAGCAAAAAAAAAGAGGAAATGAAATAAATAAATAAAGTACATAAGTAATTGAATTAATACAATAACAGTTATAACAAAATAAAAATGAAAAAAAAGGATACTTTTGAAAAAGAAATTAATAAATTAAATACTAAAATCAATCAATTTAGATAAATTTTCATCTAAAAGAATAAAATATCTATAAATGCCATAAACGTTTTACACTTTTCGGAAAGATGCAAAGCAAATATTTTGGAAAAAGAAATCAATAATTTAAAAACTTAATTATAAAATATGGAAAATGCATCCATACATTTATTATTATTATTACTATTGTTGTTAACATTTATCATTTTATTATCATTTTTATCATTTTTTATTATTAATTATTAATCATTATGATCATTACTACGATTATAATTATATGATATCATATGTATTATTGTCCCTCCGTGTCTCTCTCATTTTCAATGCTGCCGTCCGTACACTTCCCCATCGTAGGAGGAATGATCTTTCGTCATCAAAATCAAAAACTTTATGATTCTGACAAGTTAATTGAAAATTATAAATTTCACAAAATTTCGCAATAAATATGTTTCAATGCAGTTAATTTAACTCTGTTCAAATATCTCACTCACCGGCACTTCACTTCACCCTTACTTCTTTCGAAGAGTTCTTCGTCTTCAATGTCAGAAAATGTTAAATTAAACAAATCACAAGCACCTAATTCCATTTTTGGTGGTATACGTAAAGCATCCAATGAGTTAATCATTGAAAAATTAAGCTCAGAACCTGAAAAGAACTAAAAGATTACGGTTAACATTGACGTTGAAGTAAGTTATTAAATTAAAATATTCGACAAAAATAAAAATCACTCATTAAATCCTATTTAGAAAGTAATAGAAGCTAGCTCTATAAGCTTGTAAAATAAGTGAATGTAAAATGAAATTAATTCAAATTTTAAATATTGTGAAGATTAAGACAATTGATAACACTAACTGAGCAGTAGAACTACTTAAAGAAGTTGTCACTAATTTAAAAAACTTTAGAAAATGGATACTGACATTAAATAAGTTAAATTATTTTTCTTTTGCACAAAAAATATTACTCTCTTTTAACTTTTTAATTTCATTATTATTAGTTATGGAAATTACTGCTTAATGATAGTCATTAAATATTATTAAAAGAAGAAAAAGTACACAGTTTATGTAATACATTAGTCAACCGGAAAAGTAACTAATGCACAAACCGGATGTATCAACGGCAATCCAATCAGTTGGATCAACAGTCTGTGTCGATTTATGCTTTTCCCTGAGATTTGATTGGTTATGAAGATCGATGAATGGTACACCGCCATTACAACAGAGGATAAGAAGATGTTTAGCGGTCAGCAGTGTTAAATCCATCCGAAACAAAAAACTGAAACTCATTATATCTAGTACGAATTAATTAATTAATTAATTAATCAATTAGATGTTGAAGATAATTCGATTATTCGAATTTGTGTTACTGGTTGAGCTTCCTGAATTACAATTGTTCTGTGTAATGTAACATAATAAAATATTCTGCAAAGTATTCAAGTATATCATAGCAACCCATAAAAATTTCTATTATAAAATAAAAATTAAATAAGTTTCTATTATTAACTTTAATTTTTCTTAGCTTTTAATTTAGGTAAATACTAAATACGAGGAGAAGTAAGAAGTATATTGGAAAGAACTGAAACAATTTCCCATTAACACTAATAATACCAAAATGTTTTCGATAATTATAAGCCTTATCCCAAGAGAAATTATCATTGCTTACTACGATGATAAAACCAAATGATAAATGATAACAATCATCGAGGCGCATTTGTCCACTCTCTTATATTTCGCATTGCAACATTTCTTTGCAATATGAGTGATTCGCAATTCTTAGCTTACTTATTCCCTTCTCTTCTTATTTTTCCTTTTTTTTTCTTAAATAAAAACTTTTTGAAAAATATTGTTAAAGTGAATTTTTCATAAATTACTGAAACAAACATAACAAAATAAGAAGAAGAAAGAAGCAAACATACTTCAGGGATTTAATTTTTTATTTTTCTTTTTTTATTTTTGTTATGAAAATTTTCCAGTAAAAGGAAAGAGCGAGAAAAAAACACAGAGAGAAAAAAGTGGACGTGAAAGTTGCTTGTTAATATTTTTCATACTTTTCAAATATATTGAGTTATCCTTAGAGATTAGCTCAACAGCAACAGGAAAAGTGCTCTAATGGGACAGACAAAATTATTTAACTTTGTAGATATCATTTCTAAAATTAAAAACTGCAAATTAGTTGTAAAGTTGCAAAACGAAAATAACCAAAATAATTGTTATTTGGCTGAATGAAAATAAATTAAATTGAAGCGTGAAGAAGCGTGAAATATTTTTGGCGCAATTATCATAATGGAATTTTTGGAGGAAATGTAGCGCAACAGTTAAGCAATGTAATATGATAATTTAATTTAGGCTATTTTATTTGAAATTACTGAGTGAAATAGCTGCTGAAATGAAATTTCATTTTTCATAACTCTTACAAATTTTAAAATTAACAAAGAACTTTTAATAAATAATAACAATTAGCAAGAGTTTCTGGCACTCAAATATGCAAGCACAACTATCCTACAGCAATGCAAAGTTTAACATTTACTAAAATAAGCGTCAATTTAGGATAACTAATTAAATAATTGATAAAATTTAATTCTTTAAATTCCCTATACTTGTGAAATATTCTAGATAAAATTAAGTGCAAAAGTTAAAATTTGAAATGTTCACGTGAAAGAGAGCATTCTGTTGAATTACTGAATTAGGGCAATTTTACTGTAATTAAATTAGATTAAATAGCGTAGCATTTTTGAAATTTCTTTAAGATTTCACGTCATCTCTTATCATAGTGAGAAAAATAATTAGCAAAGTTAAATTAATTTTAGCTTAGCAATTTTACCGCTTCTTAACTTTTAACAAATTTAATTATTTTACAGCAATTAACTCTTATAAAATGCTCGATAAACACAAAATGAGATATCATAGTTTAAAAATTCAAAATTTTTTTTTTAAAAAAAAGCGAAGAATGAAAACTTTTTCATAGGTTAATTAATTAATTGCACCGATAAAAAATACACTGAAAAGGATAAAACAAAAAGTTTCACAAGCTAATATTTCAGTAATATTTGAATTTCGATATTTGAAATATAAAATTGAAAATTTCGAAATGAAAGAAAAACGATATGATCGGAAGAGTGAAATTGCTGTGAAGCAAAAAAAAAACGGAAGAAAATTGAAAATGGAAAATGGCGGATGAAAAGGGGCGGAAATGATGAGCGTACAGGAGGAGTAAAGTGAAAGTTTAATGAAAAATAAACTTAGTTTAGTGGGATGTGGTGGGTGGAAGGAGGAGTTCAAAGGGAGCTGAATGAAATTTTCATCCCTTCCTGACGATGGCAATTATTGAAATGATAATTAGCCTTCGGTTTAGTTCGTAATGATTAAATGGAACATTTATTTAATCAAAATAATTAATGAACAAAACTAAATTTGCAATAGCACATGCCTCATCAATGAAATTAATTTGGTGAATTTTTTATATTTTTATAAAAATTCAAAAATTAATTTTTAGGCAAAAATTTTTTCGCTCTTCTAAATTATCACTATTCACTGTTAGTGAAACAAAGAAAAGTAAAGTTGAGGAGAATGGTGCGAACACAGAAAAAAAGTTTCAAAGTTTTTTATTCTTTGTAACTAAAATCCATCAAAGATTAATTTCTTCATTTTTTAAAGTTTGAAAAAAAAATGAAATATTTTCATTCTCTCATATGAATTGCACCATTTTTAAAGTTTTCTTATTGTTACTAACAATAGAAATATGTAAAAAAATTTATTTCATTTTTTTTTCAATCGCAAATGACAGAGAGATTACTTCGACAAATAAAACTAACCCAAAATGACACTAAGATATTTTAGTTGAATTTAAGTTTTTTCATTTCTTATAAGAGTAAAATGTACACTGTCAGGCTAATGGAAACAATTTTATTTATAAATTCTTCAAAACAAAAAAATCTCGTAAGAAAGAAAGAGAGACGAAGAGAGAGAGAGAGAGAGAGGAAGTGAAAATATGAAAAGCGGTAAATAAAGCGTTATGCGCTTATTTAATTTCATTCTTTCGTTTTTTTTGTTTTTTGTTTTTAAAATTGAAAATGATGAGAGATACAAATGAATGGATGAATATACATAGCAGACAGGTGTGATAACAAGTATATTCACTCTTTCATCGCTTACAGCCTTTCGGCTAAATTTAATATTTCTTGTTTTCAAGTAAATCAGTACCAGTAATATATACCGTGATCATTTTATAACTGTAATAGTAATAATAATTATCATTAATTAATAACAGCAGAAAAGATTGCATCTCTTTCTTTTATCTCTCCCTCTCTCCTTTTCACACACACACACGCACATGCGGATAGGCACAAACGTACAAAATCATTTCATATATTCAGTTAATAATTTATTTAAAACTTAAATTAAAGCTTAACTTATTTAGTATTTCAAAGCAAATTAAGCTTTAAGTTAAATTTTAATTTAAGTGAAAAATTGGAGAGAGAGAGAGAGAGAGGGGAATAAATAATGAAAGTCTCGCTAATCATTTGCAAAAACGGACGCAACACACACACACACATTTATTCATTTTATTTTGCAACTTTATGAGTTGCTTATTTCATATTTTATTTACTGCAAATATGACTTATAACGAGAAGAGACAGAGAGATGAGGGTGAAATGCATGGATAGATGTAAATTTTGAAATTGAAAAAAATATCTTTGAACAGAAATTTGATGATAATATTAGGAAATTTAATCAGGAAAAAGAATACATATGTATGTATGTGTGTGTGTGTGTGTGTGTGTGTACATATATATATATATATATATATATATATATATATATAAAAGAAAGGCCTATGCAGCTATCACCCATGGGATTGACAACATTCAGACGATAATTCACTATCAAACAAACTTTTCAAATTTTTTTTCATTTCAAATTTTTCATTCATTCAAATAGCAACCAGCAACCGTCTGAGAAAATGGAGGAAATTTTTGCTACAAAAAAAAGCAGCAATATTTTTCAGTCACAAATTTGCAGCATAGCAATTTCAAGAACTTTTTTTTTTGATTTATTTTGACATAAATGTATTTGCAATAATTTTTACTTCATTTTTAAATATTTCAATTAAATTTAAATTTAATTCATATTTGCATATTCGGATATTTCGTAGGATATAAAATAAGAGAAAGAGGGAAACAAAGAAAGAGAGGGGAGAGAGTGGAGAAAAAAACAAAATATGTACGGATTTTTATTAAAATAATAAGGAGAAGGGGAAAAAAAGAGAACATAATAGCAAGGAAAATCTATAATTCAAATTTTCAACTATTTGGCAAACGGTTTGCTTTGCAAAATCCGTGAAAGAATAATAACACTCTTGAAAAGGTAGAGATTAACTGTCTAAAATTTTAAAGTATTTATTTTATCGCGTATAAAATAAAAGAAACGACGAAATATAAGGAAAAAGCGGAGAAAGAGAGAGTAGGAGCGAGGGGTTTATATATATATATATATATATATATTAGAAAATTTTATAATAATTAATCCTTTTTTTTCTCAAAAATAAATTTTCA
>JABVXW010000506.1:0-33014 GCA_013365375.1 Litomosoides brasiliensis | reverse complement strand
ATTATTATTATTATTATTATTATTATTATTATTATTATTATTATTATTATTATTAATTATTATTATTATTATTATTATTATTATTATTATTATTATTATTACTTTTACTATTTTTATTGTTTTAAAAATTCTAATTATTATATCGTTCGAATTATTATCACTGTCTTAAATTGCAGTAATAAATAATAATTGTTATTATTATAGTTTACTATTATTATTATTGTTGTAGAGGCAAGAAATTTTCGTTATCAATATGAAATTATCAATTGCTATGATTATTTATCAACATTTAAAATTCTAAATTGAAAACTATAAATTGGAAGCTCCTTAAGCAAATATATTTTTACATTCATTCATTTAGTTGGAAAATATTGCAATGGTAATTTCAAGAATTAAATTGAAACACATTCCACCAAATGTTTTTGAAATATTTCAATGAAATTTTTAAAAACTAAACAAAAATTAAAGAGGTAAGGAAGGAATAACAAAGTAAGAGCATATTGGAAAAGAAATAAAGAAAATATAATTTCTCATTCATTTTATCTATTTATTGACCTATTTTAATAATATTTAATTTATATTTTTTATGCACTCCAACATCATACATAGTTCATCTATCGTTATTTTTATTTCTTTACTTTTCAAATTACTCTTACCTCTAATATTTATCTATTTTAATCTAATTTTTCCTAAAGTACCATTTCATTACAACAGTATAATGCATGGAATGAAATTTTATTGAATAATTATTATAAACATAAATTTGTTAAATTTTTATTACTTTGATAGAAAAGTGATGGAAATGTAGTGCATAACACTCATTTAAAATTTTATAAATATTATTTTAGATGAATTATTTGATAAAATGTTTTGTTGTATTGGGAATATTAATTATGCCACTGTTATTTGCTGAGAACGTGGTGAGCGATAGTAAAAGTGAAGAAATAAGGTAGGTGAGAGATATTACTCAACGGTAGTTATAATTAAGTTATCATAATAAAACAAAAGAATAGAATAGTTTAAATAATAAACTTGTAAAAGCGAGAGATAACCAAATCTATGCAACAAGTAATCAATTGACTAATTAAGAAATACTGTATTTCATACTGTATATTTTCCATACTGTATTTCAGGATTCGACCAAAACGACAGTTTCCTGGTTACGGTGGATATACAAGTTTTTCAATATTTCCATTTTTTAGCGTGGGTTGGGGTAATTTTGGTGGTGGAGGTATGTGGTTTTGGAGAAATCCATGGATGTGGGAAGATGCTTGGAGTTATGGCCCATTTTATGGCTCATTTTGGAGGACCTGCCTGTTTTGTTGGTATTAAAACATTTCCTAAACTGATTCATTTAAATGAGACCTCTAAATAAAAAGATTTCAATTAACCTCAATTAATTGCTTGTTCGTTTTCGCTAATAAATTTTATGGATGTTCGTTTTACAAATTTCAATTTTATGAGATTGCCACAGAAGTGATCGTTGATTCAGGAAATGAGTGATAGAAGAAAAATATTTGCAAAGTAAAAGTTTAAACAAGTTCTTAAAAAATTGTAAATAAAACTTACTGCTATTATTTCATCATCTAATAATTAAAAAATTGTTACACCTTGTGACGTTTAGTGATATGATAATAATTAAATGTTTAATGGTTAAAATTGGAAGTGAAATTAGACGAATAAATAATTAAGTAAGAAGGATGGATATTTGGATGAATTTGACAGTATTCGTATAAACAAGTGAAAAGGAGGAGTAATCTTTGGACAAACGGATTGAAATTGCATTAATTTTTCAACATTATGTAAAAGCGATAATATTTGAGTACTGAAATATGATTGAAATTATTCGCACTATGCCACAGAAATTTCTAAATTTTTGCCTTTACCATTTTAGGATTTTGCAGAAAACCAGTCCATTTCTCAAGAAAATTCTAAGTCTGAAGTAGGAGGCAGACTTGGACATGTTGAGAGCTTGGACTGCAAAATTGAGAAATACTGTGATATGTCCCTTCGCTTTCAATATCATTTTACATCAAAAAGTTATTCCGTTTTTGCGTAAACCCAATTGGAAATTATTTCTATAGTTCTCCTAGTGATTATTAAAGTGTGTAGTTCCACAAAATTGAGGTCAATATTTACTTGCAATATAAATAACAGATGAAATACCAAATCCATTAAAAATTGACTTTTTATCTAGCAATTACACGTAATTACACAACCCTCTGGTAATTGTCAAAATTATTTCTACCAAACATAAATTCTGTACAAGCACGGTTAAGAAATATAATGAGATACGACCAAAGTTCGACTTCTACGTAACAGAAAACTCAATCCTAAATATTACTAGTAACTACTCCGAATTGTTCCAGCACACATATCATCTACTCTAGCTAAGCAAATTTTAGAAACGTCTAACATTTATTCTTGCAAATTAACACCGTAGCATAAATTTCGATATATAACTTCCGAATTTCATGTTAAGTTTGATGAAAACGTTGCAGAGCAGTTTTCATTCAATCGGAATAAATTTAAAGTCAAACTTCATTTGGTAGTATTTACAGGATCAAAGAGCGACAAGTTCCTTCAATGACTCGTTGAAATACAGTTAGACTAAAATCTTCGAACTATACATAATTTGTCTTGCCTTTATAACGAATTTGATGAAAACGTTGATTGTAGAATTTTCATTTGACGTAACGGTGGACAATTCATTGCTTGGTAATATGGGCCACGAATGATACCCAACAACTGTAAATAAAATGAGAAAGAAAATACTTGCCAATAACAATACCATAGAGGGAGTCACACAATATATTATCAGTGTTAATTTAGCTGTGAGTACGCTGAAACTAAAAAAATTTTAATTTTACGAATTCTTCGTACACAACAATTGCTTGAAATTTCATTTTCCTTATTTTCCACTACTTGATGCTGATGAATTATGACTTTAATTACAGATGCAACTTTACCATCCATCAGTGTAGCATGAAAAACCTAACCAGTGTTATAGTACTGTGGGCAAGAGGGAAACTTAATAATGTGATGAAAAAACATGCACAACATTCTCTTAATAACATAACTAGTAGTCAGATTAAAACAAATAATAAACTAGCAACATCATAGCAAGTTCTGTGCTCTAATAAATCGTGCCACTTGCTGATGATCATCGATATATCTCTGATAAATCATTCGATTGCTTATTCTTGGAAGAATTACTTTCCAATAAATTATGGACCAATAATCCCAGTGTAACCAAGCTTTTCTATGTGATAAATATTGAATTATCAAATGCTATGTTATTAGATATCCAAATTTAAAGTCTTACTATAATTTACATACCTGGTCGCGTTTATTACTTGCTGAACGGCTTATTTTGTGCAAATGATCTATTTCACAAACAAGTTCGCTACGTTTTATACTGCTGGCTGATGAATCGTACTTCCTGTGTAAAATTATTTCCAAATAAACTTCGTATACATTGGCATATCAAACCAAAGCCAAAAACAGTAAGATCTTTAACAAATAGCTGATAAAAAACATCTTCATGACATAAAAAAGGACGAAAAAACAGATGATAGGACGATATAAACCCAACACACTATTCATTAAATTCTAGACAAGTATGTGTACAACATATAAGTAACGATTAATACTATACCATCAAAACTTCAAACCAAAAAGTAACTGCACTCTTATTCTAAAAAATAGCCAACCACTTACTCAAGTAGCAGTTTTATTTGCGAGCGCACACGGTCGTCGTAGCGTCGAAGTGCAACAGAAAATGCAGAAATGAAATCAATCGCATTGCTGTTTAAAATAGCTGAAGCTGTCGGGTGAAATCCAGGAAGAGTACGCTTCAATGATCCAAGAACATTTTGCATTGCTGCATGTAACGAATGTGAATAAGATCCAGCCTATCAAATTAAGGACTTAAGATTCATTTCTTGATCGATTTTATTAAAAAACATCCATTACATTATTCCAATGTAATCAAGTATACTTATGCTTCTTTTCTTTAACAACAATACCTGCGATAGGAACGGATGCGATTTCTGATTTGCAGTAACTGTCGGCTGAACCAGTTGCAACAGTGAACCGGGTTCACTAGCAGAATGAACTCGCTGATTCTGAACACTTTGTCGAGCATCAACAAGTACTTCTTTCGGCTTAATATGTAAAGAGTTATCATTACCGCACTTTGGCACAGCATCTGCTAATCCTGACGCAATATGTACTGTAGTCGTTGGTGTAATAGCTAAATGACTCGTTCGCAAATCAGTTAAACTTTGGCCTGAAATCTGTTTCTTTTTTAGTTAAAACCATTTCGGAGAAACAAAAATTTTTAAATTTCAATCAAATGAATTTTAAAATTCAAATATAATCTTAATTTCAAATAAAAGCTTACACTTAATTCTTCACTATATTCCCGTGAAAACATCTAATTATGTGTCAAACTATTGCAACACGAAAGTAACATAATATGGACAAATCCTGAGAATTAAAACCATGTGACTGCATAATTAAAGATGAGTCCAACAAATTAATATGCAAAGGAACAGAAAAGTGACTTTTCAACCGTCAATTATATTCCTATCGAATATTCCTACTACCCTACTGAATAACCAACCATATTTACAATTCTATACACAGAATTATTATACACTTATACCGTTCCTGCATCTTACATATATTACAATTTAAAAAACCAAAAATTCTGACCAAAAAAATGAACATACCTGGCACAACAGGAGTAGTTGCATTGTGACAACCAAGTCCAACACGAATATCACAATCACCTCGAGCTTTTTCAACAAAAATATCATTGTCAAATTCTTGCTTCGAAGAATTCGTACGACGTTGTTTTGTCAAGCTCATAAGATGTTGTACTAGATCCACGTATTGATTTAACTCTTCACGAACTGCTTGTAAACTTCCAAATTCATATGGTTTATTCAATAACAGATCCTAAATCAAAAAAAAGAAATTCCTTATTGCATTTTCATTAATGCCATTACTACCAATAAAAAGATATGTATACTTCATTCTACCCACTAATTATTACCAGAAATACCCCTTATGAACAGATGTTGTGGGAAACCTCAAAAAAGTTATTTACTGCTTAACACCATAAGCAGTAAAATTTCAGTGCCGGTCATTAATTCAGCCTAAAAGGTCATTAACATCCATATTACTTTTCAGCTTGCTCCTCTTCTAACTTTATGTTAGAGATTCTTAAAATGCTCTTCAAAAAGAAAAACAGAAGAAAAATAAACAATGAGCTAAGAGATCACCAATCGTGTATGTTACCTCCTGCGTAATTTTGACAAACAAGGATTTTCAAGCTTCACCGACAGAGTTTTAAATCCATATAATGACAGAGAAAATTTCACTAGTTCTCAGCATTTCTATTATTTCGCCTTCCATAATTTTCATTATCACTTATATATTTATAACATCTTACATACTCTTTGAAAAATACCCTCATAAGATAGGTTCGGTACTGTAAATAAAAATGACAACAGCGTAATAAATTCCCATGTATTATACAATACAATTTCATACTACTTAACAAATTCCAATACTAACCTCTTCCAATTCATTCGATTCCACTTCTTTCAAGAATGATAAGGCTGTATCGACCCGCTGAATTTCAAGTTGCTGTTTACGAAGTTCTTCTGCAACACTCAATTTCGCATTCCGAACAACATCTGCACGAATCGGCGTTTCACTTTTGGCATTCATTATTTCATCAGTCATCCGTACAATCTAAAATGGTCTCTTATTTATTAGTGAAGTATTCATTCTTATAAATGCATTTCTAGAATATTACGATTATTTTGCACGGTTTGTGAATAGAACATGTTCTTTTATTCAAAATACACGATTGGCAATTCCTTTTATCCAACTCTAGCAAAGTATGGCAATAGCTAAAAGCAATATTTTAGAGGATGACTAAATCATGCAGGCCATAATTAATCCAACTTAGTAGTGGGGCTGAACTACTCAACTACCATTTCTTCTTTCATTACCATCCTGCACAATGTACGAAATATTGAATTCTTTTAACAGACTATAATATCCTTCTATACCTCTTCCTTCCCTTTAAGTGATGACCCGGAAACTTCCATTCCACACCACCCTAATACCTTTTAGTTCCCTTGACAATTGCTGATACTTTTCACAGACTGCCATCTTCATTACAAGACTTATCCATTTAAATACCTCCAATTTTCCCGCCAGCTCTTCAGGAGTAATGGAGAATTAGTAACGAAAAATTCTTTTGATAGTTCTTCGCTTAGCATTTAAGATGAAGGTGGTAATAAAGAGAGAGAGAGAGAGGGAGAGAGAGAGAGATGTTGTAACCTGTTAAAAGAAATAATTTAATATTTAGTAAACCGCGTGAAATATGTATGGAAAGAATAAATGATTATCAGAAAAGTAATTGAGTGATCATGAATACTGGTCGTTACGTCCGAAGATGTCAATGACTCGATTAGTAATCGTGAAACGATCATACATTATAATTATAATCCAAATCAGGAGAACACAAATAAATATCTCATATAAAAGACTGACATATGCTTCTACAGTATGAAAATGCAACAAAGCATAAATCAAAAATTAATTAACCGGTTTTAAATCAAATTTGCCAATTATCAAATATGATTATGATACATTTCAAAAGATAAAGAATGTTTAATTCTTTCTTTCGTTTACATATTCCGTACCGCAGAAGGTTCACCTGATCGTTAATTGTTAGAACAACACACCTACACAGGTCGTCAAGGTGATGCAAACCAATTGATTTCCTTAAGCCTGTCTTTGTTTTGCATACCATTTTCGCTCATTTCTCGCAGTGCAACCTCAAAAATCTCAGACTTTATTTGAAAAGCAATTACAACTAAAAATGTGTTATCGTTATTTCTTCTTCTTTTGAATTTTCAAGACGGTAAAAGTTGCATATAAATGAGAAAGTTGAACAGTGATCAATTCAACCAACTTAAAATGTTAGGATGAGTTCAGAAATTAATAGTACACAACGTTGTTTTTTTTTGATCATTTGATTTTCTTGCAAAAAGTTATAATTTGCAAAACGTAGTTTCTTTCTGGAAAACATTTAATATTTGGCGGAGTATTAGGTGCTATTTGAAAATATAAATTTAATATAAAAGCTAATTAATTAACTGATGTTATTATCATCATATTAGCCTTGGAATCATTTTATCAATTCAAGCGCTTTATTTTCCTTCTTTAAAATGTTACAAATCTTTCAAATCAATTCATCATATTATTCTACAATTGACGTTAATTAGGTGAAAATTTGAACTGTAGGAAGTGATCTACGTTAAATAGACGGTAAGCCTTCGATATTTTCTTCCTTATTTTGAGTATCGATGCATACATGTAAGCATAAATATTTCGGAGAAGAACACATACACATGCAAATAAGCATTTCCGGTTATTACTCTTCATTTTCCGTTTTCGTTTGCAAATATACTAAACTTTATGTGAAACAGATGTGAGTGGTTAATGAACTTTTAGATAACGTATAGTAATTACCCTACATGTATGATATGATTGTCACGTGAAATGTGAAACAGTATACGTTAACTAGTTGTTACGGCTTGATCTCAGACACGGTTGAGACTTTGAACAATTTCTACCTGAACTACTGAGCAGTTATTACGTCTTTACCGAACGACTGTCATAATTTTGTTGACAGATGTCAAAATATGTCACGCAGATGCTGCGTATCTGTTTATTTACTTCACATGAGATTGGATATCTATTAATGGTACTAAATAATTTGTGGTGTGACATCATGAGCAAGGCAGAAATGACATTGGTTTAATTGCAGATTGCTATTACCAGAGGAAAGTAAGGATGAAATATAATTGTAAACCAGTAGAGAGCAAAGGACAACAAAAGAACAGGTAGCAATATTCTAACGTGAAAGAACACTGTAAGGTAAAAGAATTGTAAAGATGAATTTCACGTATATCTTCTAACTAGCATTAACAAGAAAATTCGAGACATACGCATAAACCGGTAGAGCTGCTACACATAGCTAGGCTTCCAAAGCCTCGTTCAAGGACTTTTTAAAGTTTCACGTGGCTTACGTTTACATTCTTTGGTTATTGCTGATGCTGTTTGGGTACGTCAGCTGTCAGGTAGGTTTACTGAAGGTTTCTAACATTACGCTTATAATTTGTATTGCATGAAAGTAACTTTTCATTCAATTTCTATGAACTTTAAAAATTTCATATGCAGAAGAATTTGTCGAATTAATGTGGTGTCTGAGACTTTTAATATCTTAGTTAATTGATTGTTCGCTGTTGACAGTGTCCCATAAGCTCTTTAGGCATTAGTTCTGAACCTTATATCAAATATTATGAAGAATTAGATTAAATTTGCTATCATTACATTGCACATTTTAGGTAAGTCTTACCAATTATTTGTTTTCTTGATAGCCTGAAATCTTTAAATATTTTCGATCGAAACTATTTTTTGGCGTATTTTCTTTAATATAATGCATCTTTCATACTGAAAGATGAAAACTACTATTTATAAATTACCATCCTTGTGTTTTAGTCTCAACAGCCTTTTGTAATTTGTTAAACTTTAAAATTTCGAAACAGTTTTTCAGGTTTTAATGCAAAAGCAATAAGCATCAATGCCAAAAACAAATATACTTCATTTGCTAGCAGCAAGTAATAATCCAACGGCTTTGGATGCGGTGCAAAATCTACTAAAAACACGCCAGAAACGTGTTGACGAACGTGAAGAGGAGGGACTGACAGCATTACATGTAGCTGCTGCATGGGATAATTTGGCAATGTGTCAGTTACTGATGTATTTTGGCGCCGATCCTCTTCAGGAAGATGATAACGGAAGGTGATGTTTTTATCGAACTTCATTTTGATTTTTCTAGCATTTAATTGCATGTAAAATCCAAAAGTTTACTGTAAAGTTAGGGTAGCAAATAAAAAAGTGCTAAGATGTGGCTCTCAGTGATTTAAAAATAGTGCAATTTTAAGGGATTTTTCGGTTTTTAAATCTAACTTGAGATTTTTAATATTCACCAACACATCTTACTGCCTGCATTCGTTCATTTTTGATGACAGAATGCGGTTGCTGTTGATTACAAGACTCTTTGATACACTGTACTCTCATGCAGAGTGGGTGATTATGCTTAGAATTGAGAGATGAGTGCACAGAAACGAGATATCTAGTTTTTAAAGTTATCCTTGCCAAGAAAATAACAGTTTGAGGGAATCTTTTTCAAACTATTCATAAAAACAGAAGAAATATTGCTTCCTGTTCAAAGAACTTTTTAGCTTAATTTTCAGTTTTATGAGTTGCTTCTGAATGTATAATTTTGTTTCTTATTACAGAACAGCGAAAGATATGGCAAAGGGTTCGGTAAAAATATTTTTTGAACGTCTCTACGAAACTCCTGGAAAAACTAGATCTGTGCAACAATCATTCTTACGCGCTCTAAATATGCTATTTTCATGTTCAAAGAAGAAAGCTATCAAAACACCTTTAAAGTTAAATAGATCAAATTCTTGGTCACCTTCTTATGATGGAACAGGCAATTTCCTTTCGAAAGAGGAAGGGAAGTTGCGATGGGCTTTTCGGAAGAACCAACCAGGTTTCTCTCGCCGTAAAACTACAAAGAAAAAACAGTTTTCTCCAGTCGGTGAGGCATACTTGATTGCATTGTTACAGAAAGAAATATGTTCGATATAACAAATACCTTTCAGTGACGGTACTGGGTTGTTATTTAAGCCGTTTCATTTGTTTCGCTGTTAAAAAATAGCCAGCTTTGTTCGAGAAGAATCATAATAGTTATAAGTTATCAGTAGATGTCCACGTCAGCTTTTCATACTTACGTTCTTCAGCCAAAACAAGATCATAGCTGTCATTTAGTTAAGTTTGCTGCATTATAGCTATCAGAAGTTCGGAAAGTATCATACTTTATTTGAGTGCTTCGAAGTATTCAGACCAAGTGATTTTTCGGCAATATTTAAACAGATATAGGTAAATTGTGGAATGATGTGCTAATTTTAGTTTTGAAGGGGAGAAGTCATCCGAGGAAACATCTGGTCTTTTGCTCTCATCTCAACAATCTACTTCGTCTACTGTAAAATTATCTAAACATGAAACCAGTGACGATTCGTACGCTACAGCTCGCGAATACAATACCAAAGACAATTATGGCTTGTCCTGTGACCGAAATTCGAGTAATGCTTGTGTTTTATCCAAAGAATTTGAATCAATGAAACTTGACTCAACCTCTCCTCAGGCGAAGGACTGGACGACCAAGGAATTTCCTGCCGAAAGTACATTTTCTGCTCCAATTTCTTTCTCTTATATTACATTCCTTATTATATTTGAAAATCTTCAAAATGAATTTGAAACCTAGTGTTCAAAATTAAAAGACATTTTAAAACAAAATAATTTTTGTTTACTTCCTGGTGCGCTATCTAAACTGCTTTGTCAGTACGGTTACAATTCTTACTTTAGCATCAAGGGTAGAGATACCGGCAGAAATTTTGGAAATAGTGCGTCAATTGTCGGATGAACGACTAAAACAGGAACTAGCCGAAAGGCAAGTAATTAAGTTGTTTATTGAAAATTTTATTTCATTAAGTTAATAAGACTTGGCGTTCAATATGCTTTATCTCGGAGCACTCCTATCCTATAGCGCATCGTCTCTTTAAAGACTAGAGTTCAGTAATGGAGATGCAGTGCTCTCATCTGTTCAGAGCATGAGAGATGACTTGCACTTTCACTGAGTAAGAATCCTAGGTCGGACTTCAACTAAAAATATATTGATGAGATTCATTTCTATAGTGTCCAAATCTGCGGTTTTTTTCCAATATTCATCCTCACCGATCGATTTCAGGGGCGAGTATATCGGTCCACTGCTTGAAATTACGCGTCCGGCATATGAATTAAAACTGGCACGTTTGATTGCAAATTTACCTTCCAATGCTTCACAATTAAGTAATTATTTGTACTATTTCAAATTTTTTAATTCAAAGAATTTCCACAATTGCCCTTTTTTTCTGCAGAATACAGCTGGGCACTTGAACGTTGGATAGCCGGCAACTCATTTTCTGAAGGTCCGAAGCTTGACCAAATTCTTATAACCAGTTTTGCCGAATTTTCCAGTAAACATTGGAGAGGAGGCAATAGACCTACTTCGTTTTGTTATGTTTTGATTGGTGAGTTTTGAATAAAAGATGTTGCCGAGCTTTGTAGATTTGAAATTGTTTCAACTTAAGAATCATATTGTTGACTATTGATGCCGTTGAAGTTTGGTGATTTGAAGTCATTTCAACGATCATATTGTTTTCAAAATTCACTTACACAGTTGGCTAAAGATAGTACATTTTATTATTTTAATAAGCCAATTCTTTTCAATAGAATTGTCGCTTTGGTTCTCATAAAATTCTGCTTTTTAGATCCCTCTATTATTAGCCTCCCTAGCAGTAGCTGTACAATGCAACAGTTTGTTGATTCTATATTTTACATTGGCAAAGGGATACGTTCTCGCCCTTTTCGACATTTGGTGGATGCTGTCCGAGCCAAAAGTTTTGGTGCTGGTGTTTTATCGGTAACAGAAATAATCAAATAATTTGAGTTTTTTTTACAAATACTACCAGTGCATGTAATAAGTAGTTATCCTTATGAACAAAATACTGGAATGAAATTGTCTAACGGCCCAGTTGGATATTTATTTTGCATTCTAAACGTAGTAATATTAACTAAAATCCTCAGAGTATTTGTCTGATTTTTGTTAGATCTCTATGCCAAGCATATGAAATCATCTAGCAACCTAAAGCTGGTCTCTGAAATTTTGTTTAAGTTATAATAATTTCATCTGTTTTTTGAACTGTAGAATAGGAAGCTGAACTATTGATTTCAGAAAAGCAAAAAACTGCAAAAAATTATCGATCTTTGGAATGCTGGTCATGGGGTTGTATCACTTCATGTTTTCCAAAATACAATTCCCACGGAAGCGTTTACAAGAGAGGCAGCGATGATTGATGCTATCGGTAAATTTTTTGATAGACTTTGCAGCGCATTAATGCATCTTTTGATTTGAATAATTGCTTAAACTATGCTGTCCTACAAATTAAATATTTCACTAATGAGTGGTCCATAGCTTTTGCACTACATGAAATACACCTTATATTGAAGAATAAGTCAAAATGCCTTCTTAGCTATGTAACTCTTAAGCAGATTAAATTTCCAGAATCAGTGCTTTTGTGATTAAATTTTGTTTGAGAAGCGTAAGTTTAAATGGTTTTGTGACTTCAAATTATTATATTATAAATTGAAATCAATCAGGTCTCCGAAATCTAACGAATGTTAAAAGAGGTGACTACTACGGTCCTGCAAAAAACTGGACAGCAAAAGAAAAAACAATTTATGGCAGCTATCTCTTATCCAATGCTCTATCAGTATTTCACGTTGAAGGTTGTCGAGAAATATATGAAGAAGATGTACGGGAAAGATAGTTTTAATCTGCTATAGTCTCCGATAGTATTTTAGGAATAGCTTTTTGTTTTTTATTTTTTTTTAATTTTAATGAATGTTCTTTTCATAAATTGCCTGAATTTTTGAGTCGTAATATAATGACGTGTCATAAACATGGTCGGACATGGTTCTTCATGCAAAAAAGTTCCCACTTCACTCACTGTTTAAACAAAGTTGTATAATGCTCTTTAATTCTCTTTCCTTTGAGAGAAGAGGAAAGTTTACCGGTGATTTCATAATGTTCACCATTTCATTGTTGTAATTTCAATTTTATCGTCTTTCATTTCAGTTTTTTCATGCGTGAATGATTTTTGTTTGTTAGTTCTACTTTTCCTGAAATCTGATATATTTTAATAATTTAGTAGTTGATTATTGTACCATTACAATTTTAAGAATTCCTTACTGCTTCCTTCATTAACAGTCACCGTTTGTAACTTCGATTTTATTCCTTTTCCTTTTCCTAGGTTAACTGATGAAATTTATGCTTTTTGGGTCAATTTTTTTTTGGAAGCACTTGTCGACTTGAATAAGTTAAGCAAAATCAGGTTGTAATTAATTCAATTTGAAACTAATACTTCGTAAACTTTTTTAAAATTACGTGCTCTCGCATCCTTTTTTCAAACGTATTCTATTTGTTGTTTTTATCTTGCTATGTCTGTTAACTGCATTTTGTCTTTACGAAATATTTTTTTGAGTTTTCTGTGATATTGTACTCAGGTAAAATAACTGCTGTTTTCTATTTCCCGTGTCATTCTCTTTTTCGATGTGATACAGTTTCGGGTTTCTCATTATCTGCTAAATTGTCATACAGAACTGTATAAATACATTCGTCTGTTGATGCATCTTAGTAGGTTTTTTACTTTGTGAATTTACTTATTCGTTTATTCCTCAATTATGATATTGTGACATATTGCTTCTCTTATTTTTAACTCTTACTTGATTACTTAATCGTATAAGCATATATTTCAATAAAAAATGAGCATAAACGAAAATATTCTTGATGCATAAGGGCTTCATTGCTTTCTACTACTTTATTACTTACTATTTATTTTGACTAATTTTATTATTACATACGTGAAGTTAATTATTCATCTGTTTTTTTGTTCAAATTTCAGGATTCCAGATTCTGCAGTTAACATAGTGGAAGAGGTCTGTAAAAAAATTTTTATATTTCCTGTTTATATAGCCACAAATAACAGCATGCCAATTGGAATGTTGAAAGAAGTCAAAATTCGAGAGTTGTCAATGTGGAGAATTATGCAGTCACGAATATTAGCTCTATAAATAGTTTCCTGAACATCTGAGAAGAACATTTGGCCCACTTATATGCAAATGCTTTCTAAATTTGGAGTGGTCAGAAAGTTAAGGCATTGTAGTAACTTTAATTTCCTGAATAAAATGGTATAGGTGATTAAGGAATATTTTCAGAGATTAATATTTTGTAGCAGGTTGTTACTGAAACGAATAGGTTATCGGTCATACTATTCTTAACTATCTCTTTATGACATCATTTTCATTCCAGCAAAAAGCTGTTACTGAAGTTATAGTCGTAAATTGAAGTAAGGTCAAAGTTGATCAGAATTTAGGCCAATATATGCTACTAATTTTGCTGGAACGAGTTCGCGTTCATGTTTTATGGTGAGAAAATATTACTCAGTCACCTAAAATGGATCTTATCACTTTATTTGATTTATGTGTAAAGTGAGAACTTTTTACTTAGCGACAGCCTATCCACCATGTTCATGTTTTTTTTGATTACACGTCTCCGATTGGTTGAATTTTGCCAGATTAAAGCTTAAAATGATCATTTTTTAGATTCTTATTAACATATCGGTCTGTATGTCACCACCTTTGAGTGCAACTAATAGACGACATCGGCGTCGGCTTTCAAGTCGTAATGATCGCAGTCGGACAAATGATCACACAAATGGATTCAGTGGTCAGTCCAAGGAGGATAGTTTAGATGTAAAATGTAGGAATTTTTTACCTGGAGATGGTGTAGAAGGACTTCCGAATAATGATTCCCCAATGTTGAGTGGCAGACATGATGCTCTTCCGGTTTTTGAATGTTTTGCAACTGAAATTAGTGCTTTGGATGCGAAGAAAAAGTTGTACAATGATTTGCGGGTAAGTATTATTTGAAATTGTTTTTCTGCTATTAGGTTAATAGTACGTGGTATTTAGTGTTTTGTTCTGTTATTAGAATAATAAAGGTGGGAGTAATCATTTTTATAATGCTTGTTTGAAACATATTTTGTCGAAACTTATGCCTTTCAGTTACTGTACTCTCTTTGAGCATAAGATGAAACCAAAGGGTTACAATATGCTGCTAACACATTAATTTTATCAACAGTATTTGCAAGCACATTTTTGCATTTTAGATTGGTGATGAATTATGCTTCCGAATTCGGCGTGTCGAAATTGCTGGTGTCTATTGTGAGCCTATTTGTATATTACACTCATTTCGACGAAGTTTGAAGTGGATTAAAGATTTTCAGGTGGGTCTCATGACAAATCTATTTTGATGAATATTTGCTATGTTTACCAAGGACATAATATATATTACATCATTTGTTTAGATCGAATGAATTCATTGTTCTGGTTATTTTTTAACTGATTGCTTCTGATTAAGTAATAGAGTTTGACATACTATGGTTTAGTTACCATTTCAGTGTTCTTCAGTTTAGACTTCGAAGGCACTGAAATAGTCGCAGTTAGAAAGCATTTAACAAGAGCAGAGCCTTGAAAGTATCAGCTGGAGTTTGGTTATCATTAATAATCTTGGAATAGTGCTACTTATTTTTGATCTCACTTGACCATTTACTGCTAGGTTTTCAAATATTTGTCAAAAGTTCACAGTTCTTTATTCCTTTATTATAGGTTCTATTGGAACGAAATCTACAAAGTGGACGTGATTATCGGCCGAACGACTTGATAAAGGGTTAGCTTTAAATCCCATTTTGTTTGAATGCTAGCTTAATCGCATCGTTTTGCAGTTTTGGTAGTTGACCGTGATGAAGAAACGAAAATTCCAGTTTTTGCTATAGATGAAGATGCGGTATTTTTTTTTGCCAGCTTTTCCATTTCTTTATTATATATGCATATATTACAAGTGGATATAGTTGGAACTGAAATGTTTCTCAGAAATAATTTAAATATGGATTTTCTACACTTATACCTTCAGTTTATTGATTTTTCTTTTCAATTGAGGGTCTTTTGACGGAAGCTGAATTGCCGGCCTACTTCAGGTTAGCTGAATTTTGTGTTTTAGAATTTTATTAAAATTTGTCCTACAGTTTGTTGCAGTGTTTGTGGTAATAATTGAATGATATTGAACCATAACAGAAATCCTCACTTAAAGCTCCAGGAATATTATTAATGTGCTTGCTTAAATAGGTTGATTCAATATTAGTTAATATAGCTTATCAATTTTTTTTGCAAATAATTGGGTTTATCTTTCTTGAATTATTATTGTTCTGCTTCCAATTTCGGAAACAAAAGGGATCTGGATTTGCGTCAAGATTCGAAAAGCTTTGAATTCAAACGCAAAAATGAATATTTTAAGGAATGGTGAGGAAATGGGAACCAGAACTTTCGATGAATATCTCAAGGACTATCTGCCAGCGACTAATCCTAACCTCTCAACACTTTTTGGTATCGAGACCGACTTAGCGATTTCATTTCTGGATGAATTAAAAGGTTTTTTTTTCAGCAGTATAATTTAAAGTGACTTGCGGTTGAAAAGAGACATCGAACTGTAAAGGAACTGATTTTAGTTATTCGGGTTGGTAGTGGTAAGACTGAAATATTGTGGAGGAGTGTAAAAAAACAAAAGAAGGAAACAAGTGGTTGAAACGCATATTGTTTAAATTTGAATTTCAGATACAGATTTTTCATCAAAACATCGTGCTCCTTACATCCGACATAAGCAAAATGAAGATCTTTCAATGACTGTTGCCAAAAAGGGTGTTGATAAGATCCGAGGAGGCGAGAATGCTGCTGCTGTGCAACATTTCAACAAAGCACTTACCATTTATGAAAAAAATATTGAAGCTCTGGTTGGCAGAGCAGCTGCGTGCGTCATTGTTCATTCTATGTTTTTTGCTACTATTTCATTTCCAGGAAGTAATCGTGAAAGTAGGAATTTGTCTATTCAGTCAGTATCGGTTATTTCAAATTTTATCTATTTTGTATGAGAATTTGTTTTTACGACTGAATTGGACGGAATCGATAATTGAAAGTGATGCCATGCAATTTAGATATGCGAACATGGGGCAGTATAATTTAGCAGAAACAGACTTGGATGCAGCTTTGGCTATAAATGCATCGCATACGAATGCAAGAAATTATATGATCGAAGTATTATTACAAGAAGCTAAAAGGTATTAACTAAAATTAGTTTCACGTAGGTAATGAATGCACATTTGCCATGTGCCGAGCTAGAAATGGGTTTTTAAAAAACAAATTGTAAGAGTATTTGGCTTTTTTTAAGAAGAGTAGAAGTGGAATTGAAACTGCAATAAATGATAAGGAGAAGCATCATTCTTTGCTTTCTTCTATTTATTTATACTTATTCATTCGGTGCTTGAATGTTACAATTACTAAACAACTGACAACTTGCTTTCGAAATCAAGTTGCTGGGAATTTGTAATTTTGTGGTGAGTTTCAATGTTTTTTGCTAGATTGCTATCAATTAAACTACTCTTTTTTTCTTTCTTTGCACTTTAGGCTAGAAGAAGCTGGTAAAAAGGATGAAGCAAAAGGAAAGTATGAGAAAAGTTTAACCATAAAACGTGATGCACGTGCATTAAATGGTTTAAGAAATTTGGAACGAAGTCTGTCAGTTGAGGTAAATTTTTCCTGGATCTTTTCTGAGAAATTAAATCTTATTGCTTCAAAGACTAAATTATGGTAGTGATTATATCACATAAATAGGAATTTTGAGTTGGAATTCTATAATAAATAATCGATGCTCTTGATTCTTGATATAAATTTTGCTGGCACAAGAGAAATAGGTATTAGGAAGGACTTTTTGGAGTCAACATTTGCAGTAGGTGACATACTCTATTTTATCAATAAATAAATTCTATTTTTCCTTGTTTTGTTCTTTTAGACAGTTAAAACGAGGCATAATGATGTCAGAACGAAGGATCACAAGACGGAACATTCAAGAACAGTTGATAAAAGACAGTGGAAAAGGCGTCGAAGGGATGCAGAAAAACTAGCGGAGTACGAACGGTTCATTGCAGAGCTCAAATCAAAGTGATTAAGATATAGTTTTCACGATGTTTTTATCATTTAATTGATCAGTGAAATGATTGGCGGTTTGATCTCAGTGAATTGTTGACAAAAAATTTTCTGTGCATATAAAAATTATTTTCCCATTTCTTGTCTTCCGGACGGCTTTGATATTGGAATTATATCATTAAAATTATACCTTATCATTTTTTATGCTATTGCTGTCTGAATTAAATTCTATAGAGAAAGTGGATACAGAAATCGCAAGAGCACCATTCTACCGAATTGTCATCAAATTTACTAAACATTCTCCAATATGGTCCTTTAATCGGTATTTATTGATATCTAGCACAACAGAACATGGTAAATAACGCTTTAGGAAACATTTAAAATTCTTTAAGGAGATAGAACTCCTAAAACCTGATTACATGCATTACGTTGGAATACGTACTTCTTGTCCTTCACATTCTGCTGTTATTCGAAACTTTAAATGCTTTACTTTAAACTTCCAGAGTTTATTGGAACAATGCGAACACTAAGTCTGAGTTTTGGTTGAATAGGAAGCATATTTTATGCTTTGCGTGTAATATAAGGCGCCAGTGGCGTGTGTTAGTGCTGTATATTGGAAGTTCCTCAAGATCCAAATTTAAAAAAAGATGAAGAAATGTTGAATTTTATACTGTTTTAAATTTCAGGAAGCCTTATTTCCTGAAAGCTAATATGATCACTGAGCGAATAGATGTAGGGCGATGTCTATGTATTCATGCTCAGTTACAAGCAGTTGATACTGTCCTACAGTTATTACTGTATCAACGTGGTATCATACCAGCTGTTGTAACTCAATTACTTTCAACTGTTGAATCACGCAATGAAATTAAATTTGTTGATACATATGCAAAGGTTTGTTTTCTTACGTGTTTTATAAGAGTTTTTCAAAATCTATTTTAATTTCTCTGCTTTAAGCTTACATATTTAACTGAAAAATTAGAGAATTTTTAATACTGTCTTGGTGAATTATTTTATTTATATCTACTTGAACAAAAATAACGGCATATTATTCGAAAAATAGACTTAAGTTTATTGTTTAGAAAGCACTTCATATTTTGACTTATCATGTTTGTCACCTTGGATTTTTCTTTTTTATGTTCCAACAGCAATGACTGCAGCACTCGGTAGGGAACGTCAAGAATATAAAAAGAAATGTTATATAATACAAGATAGGAGTCAGCTTAGTAAAAATGGAATGATACTGGATCAAGGTGAGATGTGTTTTGAATTAAGGAGGGCCAAATATAAATTAAATTAGAATCCAACATGTATACCAAACTGCTAGCCCGTTGATCTAAATCTAAAATGGAGTGTGATGAAACCAAACTGAAGCCTAATGCAGTATATGGGTTTGTAGTTTAATTTGGCTATCGTGTTTTGATAGAAAGCAAAATTTTTGTAATTTTTGCAGATTAGAGAGGCATTGAAAGAGATATTCTGCAGCAGTAATCGTCGTGCACTTCATGAAGTCGTTATAGTTATTGGTGCATCATGTGCGCTACCGCAAGAAATCTACCGAATACCCATCGAAGTCTGTGATTCATCTGAATCAGATCTTTCACACTGTGGTGAGAATTGTGGCGAATTGTCTCCCAGGTTACATTCATTTTCATTGTGACGCAGGGAATATTGTTATTAGTTAAATAAGGGTTTTATAAATCTTTAGCAAAAATACAAATTATCCGATTTATGAGCTTGAAGTGCTAACTTCCTAATTATTGCCATATGTTACAAATTGTCTCATTCTGCAATTCTAGTAACAATAATTTTTAGAGAACAGCGTAAAATATCATCATCACTGGTAATAAGTCCAAATTTGAGTACTACTCGAAATATTACTCGAAATACACGTGTTCGCATTTTGGTACGTGGAACTTCTGCCCTTAAGTTTCCGGAAGAACTTGTCGAAAATGAGTAAGTAAAAATACTATCGTAGTGGCCACTTTTAATATCAAAAAAAAGCAATTTAAGCTATTTCGTAAGCTAATTTGTTATATTATTGTTATAGTGATGGTTTTGAATTACCGAAAGATGAAGCGTTATCACGACGAAAGATCTATTCAGTGCGGTTTGTTCTAAAACACCCTTGTGTCGAAAGCATTGCTGCAGTTAGTAATTCTGATACAACTTGGTTCCGTCTTTCACCGGTTATTCAGGCGTTCAGCTAACAAATTGTTCTTTAATTTGTTGAACTTCCATAAAATGCTTTTGGTGAATGGATGTAAGAAGTTATCTGTCTTCAAAACTAAGATTTTAAATGGATTATTGGAGTGAATACTTTGAATATATATGCTAGCTGATTTAAAACAATACCGATATCATGTTTGGAAAAGTTCTTGTGAACTGAGCATCCGTCGTTGTTGTACTATTCTAGCATAATTAGGAGGAAAAAATTTGGAGGAAAACTTTTACAGCCTAATTCTATTTTATATTTCAATATATTTTGATGCACTTCGCAAGCAATGCAAAATATTTCTTTTCATCATAATACACTAGATACAGATTCATGTCACAATTCTTCCGATTTACAATTTCATTGACTTGTTTTTCTCACTGATTCATTCAGTATTCTACTGTTCAAATGTTCGCTCAACACATCCATTGCTCATCATTGTGACTCATAATCATTCCATTTAATCCGTTCCGTTCTCATTTCATTTTTGCTTTCTTGTTTGCACACCATTCGTTGCATTGTAGTGGCTTTCTTTTAAGTTGAATATTTGTTTTATTATTCGTGTTTTAGGTAAAAACTTCCCTTAAAGTGAAAGATTCTTGAATTATAAAATAATTTATCTGCTAAAAATTTCCACAGTAAAACTCAAATAACTTTCTTTGTAATTGCTCATTCACATTTACGACATATCTTTATATATGGATAATGTAAGGTATCGCAAACATCCCGCACATTAAAAAAGCAGCAAAGCTTCTGTGTTGAAAATAAAAACAAATTCCTGTAATAGGAAACACATCTCTTCGAATGTCTAAAACTTTTTTCAATTCTTTTGTTTATATTTTTTTACCTGTGAGAGGATAATCCGGTTAATTGTTGATGAGTTATGTATCGATTTTCGCATATTTTGCTATGTGTTGCAAACAATCCATTGGAATTTAATACTACACGAGTTATTTGCCTCAATCTATGCTCAAATCCATTTAAACTGTTGCGAATTCACTGTGCACAAGTTCAGAACATTGACAATGTTGATGATTCAATTGTTTCGATATTTATATTTTAATAACTCATATAAATATTTTTTACTTCACGAAAGAAGAATTCAAAGCGCATAAAAAGTAATATCTACGAGAACATGCAACATACTGTACTGGGTCAGCCCAATATAGGAGGTCATGTTTTCGGATAAAATCTATAGTGTGGAAACAGAATTTTCATAATGGGTTACAAGTTTTAACAGTCACCAAGCGCTCTGTTAGAAATCGTCTCTGTTAGAACATTTGGCAGTTTTCTAACGGTTGGTGCCTTTTTTAACTTCTGATATTTAATTATCATAATCTTCTAATAGTTAGTTATGTGGAATTCTCACGGCTGCATTTCGTACTAACAGTCATCTGTAACTACACTGTATGATTTACAATAATTTACTCTTTCCTTGCATTTCATTACTGTCATGTAGCGTCGACTATATATGAATGTTGCGTTAGTATAAGCAAATGAATGAGGTATGATTTCAATCGTAGATTGGAAATCGCGTTAAGTCAAAGAGAGGAAGAAGATGGTGCGCGTTATCATTAAAGGTGGTGTGTGGAGGAATACCGAGGTATACTTTGTTCATTATCACTTATTACTTAATAATCAACTATAAATAAGATAAGCATCAAGTCCTTGAAAGATCGTCATACATTTAAGACTTGATTAAAATCATTTACTCGAATTTTGTAATATTTAAATATTACTACATGGTTTTTACAGGTATATATTGTCTTAGTGACAGTATGAATTTAGCTAAGTGATATATAAAGTCGGCAAAGATCAATAAATGCTGCAAATAACTGCTTGGTTGCTTACTCGTAAAAAATTTTCCTCGTTCTATTTTTTTTCTTTTTAAGGATGAAATCCTCAAGGCTGCTATTATGAAATATGGAAAAAATCAGTGGAGTCGTATCGCATCTCTTTTGCACAGGAAATCAGCTAAGCAGTGCAAGGTGTGCATTTTTTTTAGAAAATATTAGTTTATTTGTGACTTGAAGCTTTTTGCTAATAATTATCGGAAACAACTTGGTGCTGCCGTCTAACTGGGTACTTGTCTTCAATTACTTTGTTGAGAAATGCATCGTTGTTTTCCAGGCTCGCTGGTATGAATGGTTAGATCCAGGGATTAAGAAGACGGAATGGTCACGAACGGAGGACGAAAAGTTGTTACATTTGGCAAAACTTATGCCCACACAGTGGCGAACAATCGCACCAATTGTTGGGCGAACAGCTGCTCAGTGTTTGGAACGTTACGAACATCTACTAGATGAGGTATGTTAAGAAATTACAAGTCCTTGAACTGTTTCAGTATTATTACTGAACTAGTAAAACCGGAAACAAAGCTTAGATGCAGAACGAAATTGTTGGAAAATAAAATGAGCTGATATTTCGTATTTTCTAAGATTAAAAGTTGAAAAGCGAATTATTACATGGGAAACAGCATAGCTGTGGTTTCAGGCACAAAAAAAGGCAGAACAAGTGGATGAAAGTGATGATCTGAATGATGCCAGGAAATTGAGGCCAGGTGAGATAGATCCAACACCTGAAACCAAACCAGCAAGACCTGATCCCATTGATATGGATGAAGATGAGCTTGAAATGCTTTCTGAAGCTCGTGCAAGACTGGCCAATACACAGGGCAAAAAGGTTGGCATTCTAATTTAAAACATTTTAATATTTTAACAATTTTTACATCACTTTGGTATTTGATAATACGGTGGTAATATTAGGTTAATCAAAAATTTCTTAAATTTTGTTCAAAGAAGATGTCCATATTTCTTTATGCTCATTGTGTTGCTGGGACGAATTTTGCTAAATTAGTAAAACTTAATTGGGAATGATAATTAGTGTTAAATCACTATACCGTTTTTTAGGCGAAACGTAAGGCTCGCGAAAAACAGCTTTCAGAAGCTCGTCGTCTTGCATCGTTGCAGAAACGACGTGAATTACGTGCTGCAGGCATCCCATGGGGACAACATAAATTCCAGCGCAGAAATCCTTTGTACCTTGATTATAGCGCAGAGGTTTCTTCCAGACATCTTTTTCTCCTTTTTATTTATAATAGTGCTTATTTGTTATGCATATTGCGGAAGTATAATATATTCCTTAGTTCTTATAAAAGTTTTCCTTACTTGTAGGTTATGTTAGTTTTATTTTATAGAGCAAATACGAAGTCTGTTCTTTTGCAGACTTCTATAATGTCTCATACCACTTTGCTGCCATTCCTAAGTAGTACTATTCTGGAAACGGTACTATCACTTTATGCATTTTTTATGCGCCGTTCTAAGCGCAATTCATTTAATGGTTTTTTTTTTCAAAAAATTGTGGAACTCTACATGTAAACTATTTAGATTCCATTCGAAAAGCCTGTACCACCGGGATTTTACGACCCATCTGAGGATAAATTTGAAAAAGACACAACATTCAAAAAACAAACTCGAGCCGAAATTGAAGGTGTTCGACGTGATGACATTGAAAATGAAGAGCGCAAGAAAGACCGTGAGAAGTTAAAAAAGAGGAGGTAATAGTGTCACAAATTCTCAGCAACTTGATTTATGCATCTTATCGTTGATAGTGGCATTGGTTGGATTTTATTGTGTGCGTAGTGGACGGTGATTTTAGAACATTTTTGAGTAGGTTGGAGTATACTGGCATTTATATTATTTTCTTCTGCCTGATAACTTGAACTGGATGACTTAGCATATTAACTACTCAATCAATAGACGCGCGAAACGATACGCCCAAGGCTGGTGCCATGAACTTTTGGCGCGCTGTTTTACATATGGATAAGTTGTTGTTTGAGGAGCAGGAACGATGGGATACCACGAATAAATCCAGTTGCTGGAGAGCCATAAAACGTAATTTTACAGGGCCGAGGGTAATCCTGAATCAATTTTTGAACAGAAGGTTGAAAAGAAACGTTCAAAACTTATTTTACCATCACCACAAATATCGGATAAAGAAATGGAAGAAATCGTCAAGATTGGACAAGCAACAGATACTATTCGCGAATTCAGCGATAGTAATCCAACCAGGTTTTTTTTTTCTAGCTCCTAATGAACTTTTTTGTGTTTGTTCTGAACGGACGGAATTGCTCGCAAGTATCATCTAGAGTTAACTCTCAACATTTCTTCGCAAAGGTAGTAATGCTTGTTGAGTAACCATTTTAGTACGCTTCTGCACGATTATCAGATGCCAATACATGAAAATACTGCGCGAACAGCACGTACGCCATCAATGTACGCCGACGCTTTACAAAAGGTTAATTAGTTGGTGCTTGCTGTTTAATCTTTTACTGCATTTGCTTTATTAGTTAGCGAAATTTTCTGTGCAACTTTGCTTTATCCTGTTAATTTCCTTTATAGTTTAAAAAGTGATCTTTTAATCTTATCAGTTTACTGCATATTTCTGCTCAACTATAATTGCCCTTGAATGCGTTGCTATTCCTATTTCAGTGTTTGCGGAGATAAAATTTAAATAAAATGTCCTATAATATGTAATTGTTTGATTTGTTTAAATTTTACTCTTTCAGGAAGCTGAAAACCTGCTTGCTCTACAGAATGCTCCGACACCGTTAAAAGGAGGTGTAAATACTCCATTGCATGATCTAAATTTGCAATCAGCTTTACCACAGGATCGTTTTGTTGCTACTCCTAATACTGTCCTTTCAAACATTGCAGCCACACCTTCTTCTGCTTTACAAGGCATTTCGTTTGTTTATTTTTCTATGTTTTCGTATTATTTTTTTAGTGCTGTTATTTTTTCATTATCACGCTTTGTGCTAAACTTTTATTAATTGGCTGAGTTGTATTTTATGAATGTCGTTACCTAATTACAATTATAATCATTAAATTCGTATTTGAAGGAACACCGGGGCAATCAGAACCTTCTACACCATCTAGTACACCATTTCGAGATCAACTGAATATCAATAATCCGCAGTTGTAAGTTTAAGTCCTTTTACTAGTTTTATTGAATAAATTTCGAGAGTCTTACTGAGTTCTTATTGTTGAGTAAAAATAATTCTGCAGGTCATATGATTCGCGCAGTGAATTAAAGAAGGCATTGAGTTCATTACCAGCACCTCGAAACGAATTCGTCATCATGGTACCACCAGAAGAAACTGAGGCATCACAAGAGGAAAAAACTGAATGGGTAGAAGATGCTAGTGATGTGAGTTTTTTCTCAGTAAACGAAAAATTTTACTCTGTTCAACATCATAGCATCCACGTAATATCATGTGAAAATGATTCCTTCTTCAGTCTTGATAGTTCTTGGGTATTTTTGATCCGTTTATTGATGACTGTTGCTTTTACAACATAAAACAGCACATTAATGGGTAGTAACCATGAAAAGAAATCCAACTAAAATTGGAGAAACTCCCAACTTATTCTGGAGTGCTTTATAAAATGAAGTTCGACTATATTTTTATTATTGTGCTTCAGGTGGATGCGTTAAGAGCAGAAGCGTGTGAATTGTTACGTATTCAGAAATTGAAGAAAGAATCTCAAGTTATACAACGTGGATTGCCAATACCATCAAAAATTAACGAACAAAATTTCAAACCGATTTCAACCAAAAGTGACATTGGCAAGGTGAATTCTTCCTAAGAAATTCTTACAAAAAGATTTTTCTTTTTTTAAAGAGAGTTTCAATCAGATAAAGAAGTGAAATTTGTGGGAATATTGTGAGTTGGGAATTACCGCAGACGTTTTGAATTTGTAACATTTTTAACTCCTCGGATCAGTTAAACAGCAATTTAATGGCAAGTGTTCTTCGTTGATTCACACGATCACTTTATGTATATAATCACACAAGATTGGGAAGTTTAGACACTTTTTGGTTCAAAATGTTTCGTATAGTACTTACGATTTGTGTTCTAATTAGTCCGATGTATATCTGTTTACGAAGTATGTTAACTTTGTAAACTTGATTTTAAATTGGTTGAATAAATTTCACTCATTTTTTTCTAGGCGGATGATATGATAAAAACTGAAATGTTTGCCATCCTGAAACATGATGTCGATAAAGACCCAGTTGATGATATTTCTCTTGAGGATATGGAAGATGCAAGAAAAAAGATACAAAATGAATTGCGGCCGGTATGTACAAAGTGCCATACGGAAATTTGTGTTACATCATTTTGTAGTTCAGGTTTCTTATTTTCCGATTCTATTATAGGACGAACATGCTAGTTTGAATGCAAATCTATGGGCTGTTATCGAACAGTGTTCATCAGAGCTAATCTTGGCACAAAATAAGTTTACTCGCTTGGGTGTTCTGCCTAAAAAGGATCAAATTGATGCCCTTTCTGCTAAATTCCAGGTAAAATATCCTTTCTTGTCGAGTAAACCTAATTGTAAGATTTTCTGCAAATTCGCTTTATAAATTTGGAATTTGGGATTAAAATTGGTAAGGATAAGATTTGGCAGTTTTGCTTATTGAAGACAAAGATATTTCGCAGTGAAATTTAATATTTCCTCGGATTTATAACAAATTTCACAGCTTTATCGAGATTGGATGAATACACGCGCAAAAAAAACGGCGAAAATGGAGAAAAAACTGAAAGTGAAACTGGCTGGTTATCAGGTAGTTTCTCTTTTCCAAAATCTGCCACAGGATTGAATGTATATATATGTATATAATTGACAAGTTTTTCTAAAATTTAATTTCTTCAGGGACATTACATTACTTAAGGCACTCTTCGCAGTTTTTATCATGTTGGCTTATGCAATGCAGGTTTTTATTTAATGGAGAAAATAAATTAGTTGTTTGACGGGACAGCGTTCAAAATTTGCAGTGAGTTATACGTGACTTGGGTTTCTCACGTGTAGTTTCTATTAATTTTCAGAGCATTGGGCAGCACTTGATAAAGCTAATCGAGGAAGTGAGAGCCGAATTAGAAGCGTGTAAACGAGAGAAAGCTACGTTTGAACTGCTGGAGAAAAACGAAGAGAAAGCAATTAGAAAGAGGCTAAGCAAACTTATGGAAGAGGTCACGCAACAAGTTAGTTCTTTTTTGCTTTGAAGAAAATAGAGCTCTACATTATATACTATTGAAGGTACTTTTTACAGTTTCGTTTTATCATGTTAGCTTATACATTCCAACGCCACTCAGGTTTTTATTTAATGAAGAAGATAGATTAGTTGTTTGATGGAAAAAAATTTGCAGTCAGTGATTTGTGTCTTGGGTTATTGTATACACTTGAGATTTTTACATGGCATATATTAAATTATCAGTGCGTTTATGTTTTTTGAAGTAACTGGACATTAAGCAGGAAGCGTATGATTAGGTTTTAATTGAACAATATAACATTAGAATCAGTATGTCAGATATGAAGATAATGTTCCTTAATCGGATTTCTTTCGATTTGATTTCCATATTTTTTTCTTCAGGAGAAACGCGAAAGGGAGCTGCAGAAACAATACGACGAACTGATGCAAGAGAAATGGAATATTGGACAGGCACTTGTGCGAATGGATGCCACAATTACTGCTCAGCCTATTGCATATCAATGAGAATTAAAATCTTACTCGGAAATGTTTTTTTATACGTCTTATACGTGTTCATTTTTCTAATTTGAATTTGTTAGTGATCTTATGTTTTTTTCTCATATCAGCATTTCCTGCATACATGAAAATGTTAAACCGGGATTTCAGAATAAGTTATTAATATACCAAACATCTAGATAGAAATATACTCATTGAAGCATTTTCATTCTGTTTCATTTCTTCGTTTACATTTTTATATACACTGTAGAATCATTTTATACTTTAAGCACTAAATTTACTTTGATTGGCGAGAATTAGGTCCTCTAAAACTACTGCTAAGCACAGTATGTTTTCTGTTAATAGTTGTCAAGTCATTTGATGGTTTCATGTCACAAAAGCAGCAATAAATCCAAAAAAGTTTGACCATTGAATCGTTTTATTTGTGTTTCTAAGTATTCCGGTCATACATTTGCATTACTTTTATATGGATTTTATAAAAGTGCCAAATTTTCTGTCTTGTAACACTTTACCTGTCAACCAAATTGCTTTGCTGTTGAAAAGAACCAAATATTTGAATCAGTGCAGCTGGAAATAAGAATTCATCATTCTTGAGGTGTCGTGTGCAATCTTTTGAAGTAAAACAAGCTGCAAATGGAACGACTGACAAAAAAAACATAAGATAAAGAATTAAAAAAGAACAATACAATTATCACTGAGCTGATAGATAGTAGTATTTGTTGTTTTTGAAACTGTTAATTTGTAGTTTCTCTATATTCCTTGTGGTCAGTACAATTCTCCACATTTGGTAGTGATGTAAAATTATCATCAGTTTGAAGTGTTACCAGAAGTTTGCAATTTATGTTTCTAGCATTGCTCCTTGTGCTGCTACAACAGTTGATGGTAGATAGATATGTGTAATCATAAGTTTTTGCAAAATAAATCGAAACATGGATTTCACGATGAAAGAATAAGAAATGAGCCGTATCATTTGAATTACAATTATCAGGGCGTGTCTAATGTCTACTCTATGCATAAGTGTTAATGTTTGAGTAACAATCGTAGCAATCATCTTGCAATCATTTAAAAAGTCTCTCGAAATGCTTCCAGTTAAATTGTGATCTTATCAGTTAGTGTTAGATTAGACTTAATCGGAATTGCTCTTTTCTGACTCAAAATTACGGAATTTTTATCATTTTTATGTGTCGTTTTTGAAACAATAATTAAAATTCCATTAAACCGTTTATTCATTGACACTATCGATTATTAATGTTAGAATAAAATCTTACAAAACAATGCCGTCATTTGTAACCAAAAATATTACTGAGGTCAACTGGAATAATTTGAAAAGGTCATCTGGGATGACTTGAAAATCTGAGTATGTAGCAATACTCGAATTGAAATAACAATTGCTATAGTTATGATCTTTTCTTATGGCATATTAAAATGATGAGTATTTCTAGTTGTCGATTTCGAATTTACAAGTTACCTTTTCCGGAAAATACCGTCATTTACAAGAGAGATCATTAATCATTGTTTCATCCTAAAATTTGAAACAATTCCATGTAAAACTTTTGTTCTAGTTGGAATAATTAGGCATTTGCATCATTATTTATCGCAGAATCGTTATCTCTTATTTCTTATTTATTTATTTATTTATTTATTTATAATGATATTATTTTATCGTTTATTATAATTATAGTTGTAATAATAATTATTATTATTATCATTAAATTATTACTATTATCAGATTAATTGATAAAAATGATCGAGCAATCGCACATAGTTTTTATTCTATTTCTGGTCATCTCATTTCATTTCAATTCATTTCTGGTTAACAAATTATCAAAATTAACATTTTCCCGGTACTTTTACTGATTCATATTTTTTAAAAATTTGAATAATAGAACAAAATTCTCTTTGTCTCTCCCTTCCCCCCCCCTCTCTCTCTCTCTCTCTTTATTCATGTAGCATTACATAAATTGGTTGAAAGCTAAAGAGATAGCGAGTCCACAATGGTACACAATAATCCGGCTCTTAACCTTTCTCACACATATCCTTCGGCTATCCGGAAATGATGGTAATTGTACAATACAACGCGATACACCACTAATCCTATAGTGCTGTTTAACTTGAAGTGGATGGATCATAACGGAGAACACTGTCTACCGTATTCGATCAAACAACTAGTGTTTCCACCTTTTTTTTTAAAAAAAAATGATAGTAATGAAAGTAGTTATTTTTCAAAATATTTTTGAAAAATTTTACAAATACTTTAAAAAGAATAATTGAAAGGTAAACAAATCTTCGATCGGTTCTATTTCAAATGTAATCATAAAGTTATGCAAGAAAGGAATAATATCATAAGTGTTAGTGAAAGAGGCAGGTAAATTAACACTTACAATTTCATTTATTCTAAATTTTCATGCTACTTTAAGCAACAACAAGTGACTCTGATTTGCATATTTTACTTAGTGCTACTAATTTATCTCATTCATATGTAGAGCGGAATAGCAAGAATAGTAATAATGAATGGTAATAATAATAGCAATAATAATAGGTAATAATAATAGTAAATAATAATAATAACAATAAATGGTAATAATAATAAATAATAGTAAATAGTGATGGTAATGATAAAAATAACACTGATAATAATGATAATAGAAATGGTGGTGATAATGTTAAATTACGACAGATAAGCTGTCGTAGACAATGATTATAGATATCGTAGTCAAAATAACTAGGCTTTTTCTTATTGCTTAACACTCATTTACCTTAAGTTAATATATGTGGTAAATTTTTGCCCTCAAGCATTTCTACACTACCATTTATCACTGTTATCACACCTTCTTATCAGCCATGCAGAATTATCTTTCATTGCATTTTTGCTTCAAAAAAAAACATACTAATTTTTTTTTCTTGCAAAAACTACTCGAAATCTTATTGAGCCTGTGAAGGTCACCAAATTCTAAGCATTCTAATAGTTAATGGGAATCGTAAACAAACCTAACCTTTACAGGTGGGATAGGAAACGGTGAAATGGTTGTTTGAAAAATTGCAACAATCGTTTACTGCAAATAAATCTATCTATCTATTTGTTGGTATTTGAGATGAGATAGAGGATAATGACGGAGGAAAGAGAAAGAAAAAAAACGAGAGAGAATGGATAAGGTTGATTTGATTGCGCGAAAATTACTTTCATCTTTGCAAGGTCACCTCAGTCATAAATAAAAATGTTCTATTCATAAATTTATTGAACTTTTACCTTTTCATTTTCAATGCTATATCACTCATACGTTTTACCTATCATTTGTTTGTAAGTAAAACAAGCAGAAAATGTAATGCAGTACTGTTGGCACTGATTTAAACTGTGACCTTTACTTCAATTACATTTGAAGTTCATTTTTTTTTTTAAAAATATTCCAAGTGCTACTCCTTTTTGTCTGTTTCTTTTCATCTTACTATTATCATTGTTTTTTGGTGCTAATTAGTGATAAATTCCTATAATTGTTTGTTTTGCTTCATTTTTCTCTTTAGTTTTGTTTTTGGAAAAAGCGAAATTTTAATTTCTTTCCATGCCTGTTTCTAACTATTCTATTCTCTATTCCTATTCTATTCTATGTTCATCTATTATCAACATATAACAATTGATGTCGGATAGCGAAACAATGATATCGTAATTGATATCGGATAGTGAAACAGTGAAACGACGATTATTTGAATAAACAATAAAGTTAATTTACTGATAAAATGAAATTTAATAATTTGACATTTACATTAGGAACATTCATGTATACGTGCATATCTTAGTTTATCAATTAATGAATGCATGCACCAGCTGTTCGTGCAGCTGCAGCTGCAAATTGTATTTAAATTCTTCAGCACTCACTTCTCCTTTTCATCGAATTGCAAACACATCTGTGCCAAATGAAATAATTCTATCAAAAAGCTTTTCCTATCATTTCAAATTATCTATTACAATTTCCAATCATATGTCATCCATATGAGAGAAATTTGCATATCAAACATACCGTTATGAAATTTAAAACATTTCATCATTCCTACCCGCATATGTAATATATTGCATGTCTGCATATATGCTATTTACATTCAGTACATATAATGTAATTAAATTCAATTAATTATAAATTAAAAATTTTTGAAGTTATTTCATTGTGTACAGCAATGGCAATTAGTGATAAGTTAATTAACTACATGTAGCAAAAATTAGCATTATTTCTTCTCCCTTTATTTAGTCAATACTTATGCATACATCAAAAGTCAATTTAAATTTTGTTGATAGGAAATTTGCATCGTTGAAAAATGATTGTGAATGTGTGTACATGCGCAAGTGTACATGCGCAATAGATAAAGTTAATCATCAAAAGTCAATTATGCTAAATTGTCATTTTCAACGATCGTCCTTCATTCATCCTCCTCCTTTCATCATCACTTCTAACGAAATCATTTGTGATCGACGCATTGAAAATTACATGTGTATATGGTAGCAGAAAATCGAACAAAGAATAAAATTAAATTGTTGAAAAAATTAATTTTTAAAAATTTCACTAATTTATTTTTGTTTGCAAATTAATCTCCTCATTTATTATTATTATTTTCTAAAAATAATGCTCACTAAATGTTAAATGTTTTATTTTACAGAGAAATACACCAATCGAGAAGAGAGTTATAGGGGTGTATTTATTTGATAAAATTTTAATTTCTATTATTACAGATATTTTAAATTTATTAATCACTACTCTTCTCAATTTTCAAACTCAAAGCGTTCATAAATTTCAATTCTTAAATTTATTTCGTTTAAAATATTTTCATTTTTTAAATACTTTAGGTTCTGCGAAACTTTTCATATTATTTATAAACTTAAAGTCATTACGATAATTAATGATATCTTAAACGTTCGCACTTATCTGCGAGCTTAACAAATATTAGTTGTTGAACGTTGAAATTTTAATTTTAACACAAATCAACAGCTATTTAACCATTGATTTTTCTCTTTTTTTTAGAAAAATTTATTATTATTATTATATTATTATTTATTATTATTATTACTTATTATTATTAATTATAATCATTATTATTATTATAGTTATGGTTAATTAATTAATTAATTAATTATTGTTTCAGTTATTGTGACATTATCGTCATAGTATGCAAAATGGGCACGTAAAAAAGGAAATAGCATTGTTACTGCGTGATCGTTGTATTTGCGACAGAGTAATGTGAAAAGGTAGCAGAAAACACTGTGTTTTGTATTTTCATTCAAAGCCAATTGAATTATATTAATTAAAATATGCAAATATTGTTTCGTTATAGCAATAAAAATTTAATACACAGAAAAAAAAGTGACTTTATGACCGAAATCTCATCGTCAGTGAAATACTATAAGCAAACCTGGAACCGATCCCACGATTTTGAGCCTTCACCTCATGGTGTCTTACGCGTTGTGATACGAAGT
>JABVXW010000505.1:0-33036 GCA_013365375.1 Litomosoides brasiliensis | reverse complement strand
AAAAAAAAAAAAAAAAAAAAAAAAAAAAAAAAAAAAAAAAAAAAAAAAAAAAAAAAAAAAAAAAAAAAAAAAAAAAAAAAAAAAAAAAAAAAAAAAAAAAACGGGACCAAAATTTAGAACTAAACGGACCAAAATTTAGAACTAAATCCAGCACCACAAACTATAAATGTCATGAACAGAACTGCCTCAACATCATGTCATGAAATTGGGATGATGTTGAGGCAGTTTGTTGTACCATTACTTGTACCATACATTACTGCTTACAAACAATTAAATTCAAAGCCACAACTTTTATAGATTCCCGGTAATACATTTTAAATCAGGATTTTCTTTGAAGAACTAAGATTCCCTCAGTTTTACCATATAAACCCATTATATTTTCCAGTTTATAACGTGCCCGCCATAATTCACACTCAATGCTTTGCAATAAGCAAATGTTATTCAAAACAATTTACCGCACAAGATCCATCAGAAAAAATACGTCTTCCATCCGCCGATTTGATCGTGTCCGAACAGTTGATAAAACTAGGCCATAAGTTATTTTCCAAGAGAAAACTACACTTTTCAACTGCTTGTTTGCACATGTCTTCCCTGAACACTTGCCATAACTCCATTTTGCCCGGCTGTAATTTGCTGCATAATATTATATATTAGCAAAGTTATTTCCTAGTTCAAAGTCAGAAATTGGGTCCTTATCGAGAAACATGAATTCTAACACAGTAGTTTAAAAGTGAAGGTGATACAGAAAAGCAATTCGCCAATGAGGATAACATATCTTCTGATGCGTTGGTTACTTCAAAAATACACATGGCTATAAAATATCACATCAATTACATTTAATGCTCTATTAGTTGCCCCTGTTTTATAAAGTAAAAATACCTCATCCATGGAAACCTCGAAATATGCTCGATTAGAACATGGCCTATAAGCAACCGCACACATCAAAGGTCCTAACGCCGACCAACATCTACAAATCGGCTGCCAATGCAGATTAAAACATGTCAAAACCGATGAAATTTGTACAGCTTAGTTAATATCTTTCATGAATATAACCGCCTCTCTTTTCTCCCCCGTCTCATATTGTCAATCGAAGAAAATGCGTAAGATGGAGTAGAACTGTTCCAGATTTAGTCCTTTCATACAAAACATTTCAGATTTTCTAAGGAAACCAAGTTTTATCTACTATGCTTCCATAAAATATACTTTATGTGTGACTAAAAACAAGCATTCATACCGTGGAAATTTGCTGAGAACTTCATATTTCGACAGTGTAGCTATCACATCAGCAGTTTCGAAAGTGTAATTGTAGCGGATTGGTATTCCGAAGCAAGTTTCCGTTGCAGATGGTGGGATGCATAATCCAGTAGAACGATTTACATATTCTAAGCGGCACTCCTGATTACAGGCCCAATCCGTATGAATACAGTTTGCATGGTTATAAAATATCTGCAAAATTCGATATATACAAATCTCAAAATTTCATCCTTTTTTCCCCCCACTTGGATGTCGATGGTATGTGACTGAAACATTATATTACTCGATATTCTTGTTAGCAAGTAAAAGACTCAGATAGACAGACATACAGACCTACAGATTTTATGACGTTGCTGAGCAAAACAAGATCTACTGATTTGCTAAACCATCCACTTAAATATACTTACAGTGTTACTCACGAAACAGGGCTGAGTAAACCTTCAACACATAGGAATTCTTTTCCTGTTAGGTGAGAAAAGATTTACGACAGTATCGAAGAATCCATTTCAAAACCTTATCTACATAGATCTTGTTCGGTGGAACGTATGTCCTAACATCTGTTAGATATTGACGCTTCCAAATATCAAAATGTGGTGCACGTTTAACTTTCCGCTCCTTTATGTGTAATTATACCGGAATACCGAAAATTAGTCAATTTTTGTCTTTAATAAAGTAAAATTACAAACATGACAGGATCACAAAGGAACCACATAATTTCGCACCTGTTTGATATATTGTTCGCTATTACCTACGGCACGTTCACTGCGTCCGGAATTTCCCTTAATGACCAAGCATAATGGCGATCTATTTAATACCAGCAGAAAAAACATGTACAAAAATAAATACATTTTTTCCGTGTACGGATAACCATATCGCTGTGAACAATCAACACTTCCTGAAAATTTTTTTTTTGCTTAAAGATGTTATAGAACGACCAGAAACAGCAGAAAAACATGAAAGGAAAGCTACTGTTGCTATAATTTAAATTTTTATTAAACAATGGAAATAAATTAGCCAGTTTCTCTGCTTGAATCAAGCTAAACAAAATTAATTTGATTTGTTTGAATTTCCAATAAATAAAATTGAAATAACTACACTTCTAGAGATCGCTGCTTAAATTTTCTATGAAAAGTTAAATTGACTAAACTGCTATTACTAGCCAGCTCAAATCCAACAAATCGCAAAATCAATTTTAAACACTTCCATTCCACATGAAATATTGCAAATTATTTTGCTTAATTTAAATTTGGAAAAAAGAAAAGAGTACCTACCGCGTCCCATAGCGCTTTTGACTTCAACTAATACAAAACTCATCATCTCTTAACCCTCAAGAAGATCTATCTTATGGGCGTGTAAGATTACGTTAAGGTATTCATAAACGATCGACATCTTCCCATCTCTCAAATGCGAATCCTCCAATCGCACACCACAATTCATCATCAAAGGTCCTGACCTCAATGACTCCTCCCATGCCTTGTAGGACAACACGAACGAAATCTCTAATGGAACAGGTCAAGTATCATAAAAACTCTTTCCCAAGACATACAGGTATACGGACGAGCAGACGGATAAACATGCTGATGATCGGACGAAAAAGCAATACAAATAAGCGGAAAATAAAGATGAGTTAGACGATAATATATACAGCTTAAGCAGTAGCAAGAAGTTTTTAAAATTTTCGGAGGCAAGGACGAACAAAGCAAATCGTAAGAGGGAAAAGAAATATGACTGGCAAGCTTTCTGAAAACCACGTAATGGTGAAATTGACCGACAAATGCACGAATCAGGCTTTTCAAATTAATAAAAAAGAAAACTACCCAATTGTTTTTAACAGGCGATAATCTTCACATAGATAAAATTCTCGGTAATTATAACTGCTACTTGAGACCTACTACACAAACGTAGAATGTGAACCGTGAAAATATATACAGTGCGCAGTGAATACGGAAACTATCAAAAACATACGGCGCATCGAAGGGTGGTATAATGAAATAATTTAGTCTCAAGACGACAGGAAGAAACGGTGGTGTAAATGGAGGTCTCAAGTGAGTGTGACGTAAGTGATGATAAAATGTGTTATCTATGGATATTGTTTACGTTTTACAGATATTACGTTCAATGAATGCCGTTTATTTACATGGCTTAAGCATTATCTATCGTATTTTTAGCTTTGGTTATCATATCGTAGGGATTGGTGTCAGCGTGCGCCTGCATGGGAAATTATGTCACATTTTATCTATATCGTCTTTGTCTATGTCATATTATACCATCTTGGCTGCCACCCACGTCACTTGTGTCAATTGCGTTTAGTTTCACAGGCCTACTTATATAAATTATATTTTTAAAGGTTGAATCAGTTCTTTGAAGTAGGTGGCGCAACAATGTGATAAAGTACTTTTCCTTTCATGGTTCCCGTGCTGTAATAGTTTTATAGATAATGGGAGATGTTTGCGAAGAAATGTCAACTCAGCAGCAATCGTCATCAGATATGAATGAGAATGAAGCAATCAATAAATCAGAAATGGCGGAGCAATCAAGAATACAGGCTAGTCATTTAGTCATACGGATTTGCTAATTTGTCATTTACTAAAGTCAGCAATGATTTCGTCCTTATTGACTTATTAACTAAATGATTCAAATTGCAATGATAACTGATGCTGCCTCCATGATGAGAAGTAAGACCATTGGGGAAGGATGGGACGCTTACAGAAACAAGAAGGACATTGCGCTGTCTCGAAAGAAAGGATTAATTTTAGGCCGCATCTTGACCAAAAAGTTGTTCTTTATTTAAGTGAGGTTGCATGTACTGCAAATTTTAAAGTATAACCTATTTCACTTTCACTTCCTTTTCCAGATTTTAATCAACTTCGTTTGTTTTTCATTCCGCATTGCTGTATTACGAATAAATGACTAGGTGGGGAATATTTGAGATGGAATTACTGTAAAAATAAGTGAATAATTTTGCAGTCAGATAAACGGAACCTTTCACGATACCGTCATGCAGGAAAAGACACTAAAATATCTGAAACTGTTGAAAATGCACTGCATGGTATGATTTTACTTGTTAGAAGTAAGGAAATTTTTTTTCGAAGCTGGCCTGAATGTTACGCTAAACCGAGTCCACTTTCCCGTTTTTACAGTGCTTCGAGATAAAATATCAATCTTTTTGTTTCTGATTAGAGTTTCTAAATGATTATGAAATGTTCTCGTCAACGAAAGCAGAAGGAAAAGCTTTTTATGTTATTAAGCAAGTAACATTCCAGAAAAAGAATTACGTTTTGAAGTGATTTCTGTATTATATTATATCAGTAGCCTAAAAGTAATGCTTAGATTAGTCGGAACAGACAAAATCCGTTTCAGATATTTCAATTGCATAAGCCTACTGTGATCTGCCAAGTTATAGCTGGCACTTCAATAAGTGAACGGCTTTTGCGTTTTGGGCTATAGCAGAAACAAGTCCTTTAGCACATCTCGAGTTAAAAGGCCTGGTACTGCGCTTATATGTAATTAACTTTCTGTCGTTCTAGAAGTGAGCGATGATGATGAATCAGAATTCAAATACGGAACGCAACATGTTATTCATCTCTTTGTTCCGGTCTCTATTTGTATGGTGTTCGTTATCTTTACGATGAACACCGTTGGTTATTACAGTCGCAAAGATGGCCAATATCTGTATGATTGTTGTAAATAAGTTAACAATGCAGAAATGCATTAAAGAATTCAAAAATTCTGATTAGTTGATATTTATGATAGAAATGTGAAAAGACCAGATTTCTTAAAGTTCCGACTATAAGTCGTATAGAAATGTTTTAATATTTGGTACAACAGCAGCATACTTCAAATGTATGTATTTCCTAAATTAGAATATTTCGATTTACAAAATAATAAAAAGTATTACTTTTGAGTTTGATTTCCTCCATGAAACAAAAGGCGTTGTTATCAGTTTTTGAAATTTCCGATTTATTCAAAGTTATGTAACTTTACAAGACAGAATAAAAATTATTGAAAAATTATATGTATTGAAAATTATTATTTATGCCAAATTATTACATGTGATTTACAGTAACGCTATCAGTCAAGTTATGAAACCCTTCCTTTTTTAATATTTATAAATTTGTTAAGTCTTCAGAATATATACTCCATTCACCAAGGAAACTGATAGTACGAGTGAAAAGTTAATAATGTCCTTCGGAAACGCTTTTATTATTTTGGGTGTGGTGATGACGATGACTGTTTTATTAATTTTTCTTTACAAATTCCGATTTTATTGGGTTTGTCTTACTGCTTGATTTTGATTGTGAACGAATATGAGTCTTGTTTTGAAATTTATATCCGGACGTTGATTTTATTGTATCGGTAGCTTTCTGTATGGTTCAAAGTGTTCGATCTCCTTGTGTAACAGTACTTTTTTTAGAAGTTTTTCACATTGTAATTATGCTTAAATTTCAGGTCATTAGTGCCTGGTTGATATTAAGCAGTTTGATATTACTCTCTGTCTTTACATTTATGTACTTGCAGTAAGTTTTTTTCCACTATCTATTACCAAATGTTTTAAAGTATTAATTAGTCTAATTCTTAACGGAAATTCCGGTTAATTGAATCGATAGTTTAGTTTTAAAAATTGGACACAGTAAATGATGCAGTTATCACTAGAAATCAGAAATGCCAACAAAAAATGATCAAGGAAAACTTTTTCAGAGAAGTTTTCAAGAGTTACAACATACCGATTGATTACATATTAATTTGTATTTTTATTTGGAATTATGGCGTAATGGGGATGATTTGTATACACTGGAAAGGTCCTTTAAGAATGCAGCAGGTAGTCATCAGTTTCTTTACCTTTTAGTGACTAAAGAATTTTCTCTAGAAAGATTTGATAATTGACAACAGTCTAACCTGCTGGTAAGTTTAAAATTTTTGACATCCTGACTTGTTTCGGTCAAATGATTGTAATTGTGTGTGATATCCAACTGCACTACAAGCCATTCTATTGCAGAAAATAAACAGGCAGTCTTGTAAAAGGCATATTTCTTAGATTTCAGTAGTTAGAGCCTTTAGTCTAACTTGGAAATAAAAAACGGTCCTAATTTTTATCATTACTGCTGAACTCCTTATTCACATCCATTTTGCAGTATTTTTCTGTCTTCCAGATCTGACAGCTAATTTAATCAAATTGTTCATTTATTTTTGTTCTTTAATAGCAGAATCGATGTTTTCAACTTTTCAGGGCTATTTGATAATGATGTCAGCACTAATGGCGCTCATTTTCATCAAATATTTACCGGAATGGACGGTGTGGACAGTTCTTGCTGTTATCTCTATCTGGGATCTTATCGCTGTGCTCTGTCCAAAGGGCCCATTACGGATACTTGTCGAAACTGCTCAGGAGCGAAATGAACCGATATTCCCAGCTCTTATTTATTCATGTATCAATTATAGACTTTGAAAAACCAAACCCGGGAAGACAATTATCCATAATACCATCTTTTTCAGGAAGGCGTGCGATGAACATTTTTTTATAATTTTGCAATTCCTTATGAATAATAGACATGTTAACAAGATTAAATATTATTCTCATCAAGCTTTAAATCGTTGTAGATAGTCATACATAATGTGTGCAGTTTATCTCCAGTGGAAGTAAATAGCTTCTGTTAAATAATGTTTAGGTTGATGTAATTTTAGAAAAGTAAATTAGAATAACTAGAAGGTTGTTTACGTTGTTTGATGTCAGATCTTATTGCTATTCTTTGGAGTTGTTGTAGCATTGGGAAATTGCAATCTAGATTTGTTTAAATTGTTTTTATTTTGAGCTGGTTTACTTTACGCTTACACACTGATTGGCGCAGTTATGATGGAACAAGATACTTCATGCGTTGCAGGAAACGCTCAACCGGATTCTAGTAATCCTGGTGCGCTTTCTGTTTTATGTTTATATTATTTTAGAATAACATGTTTATAACACATTCATATTGCCCAATATATTGATTTACATGAAGTGTCAGAGTCTTTTTTTCGTTTTTAATTACTAGAATGAATTTGATACATCAATAGGAAGCTCAACCAGTTCAACGGAAAGTTCAATGCCATCAACGGCTGAACTACTTCCGGCCAATGGCGGCAATGAAAGGCGAGGGTTTTCGCAGGGAAAGATCATACGACGATTTGCTCCGACACGTGCTGTTAGCGGCACAGGTGTGAAGTTTTGTGAACTTTTATTTTGATTGTAAGATTATCCCAATGCAAATTCCAATTTCATTTGTACGTTCCTGTTAGAATCTTAAAAAATGTGCTTCTTGTTGTAGAGTTCAAAATTTAAATTTGCAACTGACGGTAAGATTAACCGTTTTGATGCTTATGGTTTAGTGATGAAGATGTATCATATGCTAAATAGTTTTCAATTTTAGATCAGGTTGTTACAAATATCGGCTTGGAGACGGAACGAATAAATGATAAGTACGTTATTAAAACTTTTCTTCAAATTAGAAATTGCGAACCATTTCTTCTTTAAAAAAGTTTTTGAATAAAAAGGGTGAAAGTGTATGAATCGGTTCAACTGGGGCGGAAACAAAAGTCTTCCCGAATTTTCCTTCAGTTCGAAAAACGTCAAAAAAGATGGGACAGTTTCATCACCTGATAAGACCGGTGAAGGCAGTAGAACGCAGAGAACAATCGTTGATAATGCTGAAGCTGGTCCAGATAGCCTGCAGAATCGGAGATTTCCCGATGAAAGTGAGAAATTTGTAGAATTTGATTTTTGGAAGTTAGAATTCTGCTGAAGAGTGTAGTTTGATATTTTACTTCATAAGCCTTAAATTGAAGTAGTCTAATTGCTTAATCGTTGCAAGAATTTTCCTATTTAGACTTCTTAATTTACGGAATTTTTTTAGAAGGCATCAAGCTTGGCCTGGGTGATTTTATTTTCTACAGCGTATTGGTTGGAAAAGCAAGTAGCTACGGTGATTGGAATACAACAATAGCTTGCTATGTTGCAATTCTTATTGTGAGTTATTTGCATTATAAATCTTTTTTTTAATGAGTACTTCCACTTCAAGTATATTAAATACATATGTGAGGATAAATTACGAAAACATTGCCTATATATGTATTGATTGTTAATAAGGAATAACTTTGACTGTTGTACACTTGCATCTTACGTCTTCAAACATTAAAATTTTGCCCAATATTTGAGTCAATTTATGCTTTGAATCCTACAATACAAATAGATCATTTTGCAGGGTTTATGTTTTACACTGATACTGTTGGCTGTGTTCCGTAAAGCACTACCAGCTCTTCCAATTTCAATCTTTTGCGGATTAATCTTTTACTTTTGTACTCGCGGCATTATTACACCATTTTGTACCAGCTTGAGCTTACGACATTTAATATATTAACACCAAAAACTGTGATGAAAGTTGCTTCATGACGAGTCTTTTCCTATTTATTAAACAATCTTTCCCTCAAGCTTCACTTCACAGGTTCATTTCGTTATTATGTGTTTTACGACACTTTTATTTGTACAGTGAAGTATTGAGTAAAATTTTCATCCCTAATGAGTAACTTTTATGTTTATATTTTTATACAATAATTTTCAGTAGACCCTTTTCCGGGAAAATGTTACCTTACGAATCCGTTCCGTCAGTAAATATTTGTTTCACAAACATTGCTTTTACTATTATGGATATGTCTAATATTAAGGAAAACAATGCTTAAGTCTCATTATTTCACAACTTGGTCAATATGTTGAAAAACTTTTTCGTTTTCTATTATGTTACCGCTGTAATGTTGTGCATCGTACCTGGTGTAACTTAGCATTTCTGTTTTCCAGGATGGAAAACTTCTTGGAAGTGTTCATAATATCATTTCAGCAAATCAAAATCATACGAAATTAAAAATATCAGTAAGGTAGCTATGAACTTGTCGAGATAATTTCTCTGCATATGTTCTCTCATTTTATTAGCTTTGAACGTGGCATTTTCTTTCAATAAAGTTTTTTATTTCTTAGGCCGAATAAATTTGTGCTTGCATTTACATAAGCGCTAAATGAAAGAAATTCTTTAAATAGCTTGCTTCTCTTCAGCCGCAGCGTTATCACCAATCAAATACGCATAAAAAGGATAGATCAGAGCACCAAAAAAAGCAGTAATTACAGTAGCATTTAAAGCAATAAGTTTCGGGTCGTAACCTTTAGGGGTTTCACATAAATAAGCTTTCATTTCGGCCAGGTATTTAGTTGTATCTATTCCAAGAATAGGCTTAAGAGCGAAACCTAAATAAGTCTGTATTATATCCTCTGATAGTTCACTACCAATCAATTTTTGATTCTTCAAACTTTCAGTGATTACACCATGTTCCACCCGTATTCGATCGTTATAAAGTGATAGAGTAAACTGTGGTGTTCTTCCATAAATCCATTCCCAGTTGCGCAATTCTTTCTCATATTCTAATATGCCCGGAAAGTGTTGATCATTCGTTACATCCAGAAGCGTAATTACTTCGGTATGCTGTAAGGACAAATCTCAAAAAATCAGTAATGGAACTCAAATTGAGAAAATTGATGAATTCCCTTGCGGAAACAAATTATAGTATATATATATAAATACATATAACTCTCACCGAATATTGTTTCTTGAATGATTCTATAACAACACTCTGCACCTTTTCAACTGTAATATCAGGAATTTCATGGGCCAAACAGCCAACAGCTGGTGCTTGCACACTTCGGGTAGCATTTGTTAATATTGTCTCCTTAAATAAAACGTTCCAAATTCGGACATATATTAGGTTACGATATAATGGCTCCGTTAAACTGGACTTTGACTTCTCTACAAAGATGTCGGGTTATTGAGCACACAATCTGATTATGTACATAACTAAAAGTCAGATATGTTATTTTTAAATCCCGAAATATGAAAACTGAAATATAGGAGATGGGCTTTAACAATCAGTTAGTATTTTAAAAACTGTACTGCAGGGAAAGGAAACTTACACGAAAAGGAGACGATAACGATCGTTTTAAGGTAGCAACATTAGCATTTACAAGTAATGTCAAATGGTGATATGCTACTTGACGAACAATTCGTGCTGCTGTTCCAGATATTTTCCGTTGACCAGGTTGTAGCCACAGATCACTGCGATTATTTGGCTCTACCTGAACAACATATGTTCGTATTTTAAGTTCAAAGCGTGACACATGAGGAAAGAAAAGTCGCCAGAAAGGCGCAACTACTTAATTAACCAGAACCATTTCTCGCAGTGACCTTTCCACCCTTAACTTTTACTCAAACTTTATTCTGAACTCTTTCTGAATTCATAATCCCCATCATTTATCACTGTCTCGAAGAAGAAAAATACTTTGATATTAAATTCTTGACTGAGTGCTTCAGCTATCATGCACAAATTTCTCTTCCTTTCATGCCTTTGATGTGATGTCAATATGGATATGTTAAGATTACCTGAAAGTAACGCAACATACAGCAGGATATTGAATTAATATGAAGCGAAAACGAATATGGAAACTAATTTTTGAAACACTGACGGTTAATTTTCAAACAACTAACCCAAATCGTGATAAACAGCTCCACCACCACTGTGACGTCTAGCTAGTTCAATATTGTTAGATTTTAAGAAACTTAAATCGGCTTCTAGCCATGGATTCTGATGTCGTCCAATAACTACTGCTGGTTTATTGCTAAAAATCCATGGTTATTTCTGAGATGAGCAACGTATTCAGGGATAACTTATAATAACTGACCCAATTTAAGGAGTTGAGAAAATCAATAGTAATAACAATTATTCCCCGATTAACTACGAAAATACTACATTTTGCTGATTTGGTTTTTTAGATGGTTGTAAAATTTAAACTACCACAATTATCAATCCCAATGGTGTGAGATGTCTTAAATTTCTCTCCATATTCCAACACTGAGCAAAACATACCTCCAAATTAACATTGATTCCTCATCGGGCCTATAATTCCGAAGCAGCCATTCCTCAAACGCTAAATTCTCGAAGATATTTTGAGATCGTGAAATAAATACCTTTCCAAGGACACCAATTCTTCCACTCATATTGTTCTAAAATTTGTATGACATAAATGGGAAAAACTGAAAACTAATTCCCATTCACTGTTGCTTCATGTTTCAAAATAAGAAAAATGTGCCGTCACGATTACTCCAACTATTCCTTTGATGTTCACTCAGTTGAACGTAAATGATCGCAAGTGGTATATGATCAAATTTTAATCAAATCAAAATTTACACTTCGTCATCGAAGTATCCAATACGGTGCGTTCGCACAAGCACATTGGATCACGTTAACCATAACTATACAGACTTGAGGTAGGCAACAAAATTCTGCAATACTTGTGAAAGAAGTTCCATCCAACTCATCTATATGTTATGTTGCAAGATTTCAGTTAAATCATGCCAAATGACTCACACTTATACGTTCTACCATAACAGTGCATCTTAACAAATATGATTTGGAAATTGTACAGTAAACTTTAACAATCCTTGAAAGTATGTAAATTTTATTTTTTAGAAAGAAATTCTCACAATTGTTGCAAGTAAGTAAGCTTTTGAATGTAGTGTAACTGTCTTTCATAAAAACTGTTCATTACTTGGAGATTCGAAGTGTAAAAATTAGAGGACTGAGAACATGAATTAGGATTTAATTTCACGTAAAAGATACACTCCTCAGGATCGACACTTCTAGTGTCGATTCAAAGCAACATAATTTAATAAACCAACTTTCAGAAAATATGCGTTATCGATTTATAGAAACACTAACAAACAGTAATATAATAAAAAATAGCAATAACATGAGGAGATCACTGATTATCAATTTCTCCAAGGTATATTTTCTTATCACTTCCTGCTGACAACACTGAAATTAGAAGATTGACCGGTAAATTACAATAGGTTATATATTTTGGTTATTGAGTCGTCTTATGTGGCATTTGCAATTAGACTAGGCAGTTTTATATTATAGAGCCATAAAAGCAAACATTTCTCAAATTTATGTCCCCGTGCTGACATTCTGCAAACAAATGTACACTAAATACTACCAAACTTGTTCAAGAAATTAACGAATTGATAAGTGAAGAGCAAAATTTAGAAAAGCAATACATATAGGAAAACACTTACATATTGGTTCCTTCGGATGAAAATCAGTTGCATTAACCGACCCCTGATGACCAGGTAACTTGTAAAGCACTCGTCGTGATGAAACATCCCAAACATAGACATAGCGATCACTGGAACCACAGCTAATACGACTACTATCAGGTGACCAGGCGCATTTCAACAGATTCTATAAATGCAAATTACGAATTCTGCAGAAGACACTGTCCTAACTAAAATTCAAAAATGAAGTAACAAAAGAAATGAGGCTAAGTGTAAAACGTATATTATTCGCCGATATTCTTTCAACTCAATAAATGCTATAAAACAAATAAAATCACCAAATCAGTAAAAGAATGAACCTTTTCAAAGTTATGCTGATGTCCAACAAACGACTTCACACATCGCTGTTCCGGTGCAAACGGTCTGATATCCCAGATTTTTGCTGAATTAATCACAACTTACTTTTTCTCGACCTTCTTCACGGCATGCTCATTAGTCAACTACTAGGAATAACCAACATTTTCAGAGCTTATAAAGTATATCTAATCGTAGATTTCTAGACTTCTACCTTCAATCACACCCTTTATGCTTGGAAACTTTATCACTCTATCTCCTGCTTCCTTAAGTGAGCAGTTCCTAAGCAATAGTTACCGTGTGTCGAAATTAAAATAAAATGTTTTATTCGCAGTATAAAAAAATTTTAAATTACAACTGCAGTCCATTGCATTCGAGAGGACATGTGTCCCGTCTGGATTTAATGATAAACCAGTAACCGTGTCAGTATGACCGCGCATTACATATGCCAATTCATTCCGTCGCAAATCCCACACCTAAAATTCAAGCAGGTGATATATAGAATTAGTTTAAAATCACCAAAAAAAATCGGATGGTCATTCTTTCAGTTTGTTTAGAAACCCGAAATCACCTTAATATCGTTATCGATTCCTCCTCCAATGACTTGTTCAGCTGTATCATTGAAAGTCACAGCTGTAATCTGGTATGCATTCTGTAAAGTAGCCACGGGATCTCGTCTGCGTATGTCATGAATCTGAAAAGCATATGCATTTAATAGCCTATTTTAATATGAAATAATTCTGATACTATGGTAAAACTTACAAGTACAGTACAATCGTCAGAACCACTAGCAACAAGTTGTGGTCCACGCCGTGCAGGATGGCAACTGTTTACAATATCTTTATGGGATTTGAACTTCCTAACACATGTTCCTGTATCCATATCCCAAACACGAACTGTTTTATCTGTTGATGCCGTAAACAGGTAACTGAAAAAGGACAAATCTAAAACTTGAATATCAATAGCATTTTCTGATCAATGTCAAACGGTAAAAGGACTTTACATACGTCACATTAAATCATTCCTTAAAAGCTTTTCTTTTTTCACAATAAATATTCCTTACCTGGCATCAGTACTGAAATAAAGATCCATTATTGCTCCAGCATGTCCTTTTAAGGTTGAGAAATTTTCACATTCACCATACACATTCCACAAAACTGAAGTCAATCAACATTTACATACAAAAATATAGTCGTTACTAGTTGGAAACAACACTAATGTTAAAGCAAACGAGCAAAATGACATCCCCTAAGCACAGAAATTTAAGAGTAAAACAAATAAAGACAACTCACAAACGATCATGTCGAAACCAGCTGATGCCAAACAACTTCCATCCGGGCTGAACTTAGCCGTATAAATTTCACCATCATGACCACTAAGGAGCAATATAGGTGCCATCAACTGTGACGTACGCGGAATGGACTGCGGTTTCCCACTTGAAACAACTTCCAAGCGCGGCTTTTTTGGTCCTTAAGTTCATGGAAAACAGATTATTCAAATCGCTGTAAACATATTTCACTCTTGTAGTTAGTTCCATGATTACAGCCATTCCCCGCAGTTTTCCACCCTTAACAAGAAGGAATCCTAGAGAAAACCAAATAATTCGTACGCATAGGGACAGTATACAAGAAGTGTAGTCAATCGAATCGGGTTCAAAATCGCTATATAAAAAATAAATTTTGTACTTACCAACAACAGTCAAAGGCATCGACGGCCTTTTGAACCCATCGTTATTTTGCATAACATCAGCCATCTGCAAAACTCGAATGTCAGATTTTACGAATATCTAGTATTTGACTACGAATAATGCTTCCTACGACATCCCACAGATGCTCTAGTACGTTCTATATTCTTGAAGATCTCTAAACCCACTGAAAACCGTTTTTGATCCAACTTATTCGTTCCGTTCTACCAAAAATATAAAGCAGGAACTATTTAGACAAGAAAAAACGAATCGCCATTATTTTAATATTGAAATAACTGCAATATTAACTTGGTTGATCAAATATTAAATGTGTTCTCGAAGTATATGATCGAGTAATTGTTTACTACGAAACTTCATATGCAAAATAATGTATAGGATTTTCTAAAATTAAACACTTTTATCAATGTCAAACACTGAAATTAGAGTAAAAAGCAATAAAAAAACAAAAAATAAAAAAGCACAAAGAAAAACAGATAATTAGATAATTAGCCAAATATTATTGCTTCTATAAGATACAAAAGAGAAACCGTAGTCTTTATATAGCATAAGCAACCAATAAGAAAAAACGTTTAAATTTAATATTGATGCTAAAAAACAAAAAGAACATTATGGACATTACAAAAGGAAGATCCCCTCTATGCTTTGTATTGGAAAGAAATCGGAAGACCTGAAACTTTCTTTTACTAAATCGCATGAAATATACATTTTACAACACTTCATTCCTTGCTTTCCAAAAATTTGCTTGCTATAACATGGAGAATTTAAATCCAAAATAGACGGAATCTAAAACGCATTAATCGCAAATGGGAATCATATGAATCTTACGTAATCACAATTATATAATATTAGATATTCCAGCATGTCAATATCATTATCTAACAAGGTCGGTAAAAACTCAAGATCATTGCAACTCCAGCTGAGGTCGTATCAATTTGGCCTCAACTTCATTTGTCAAGGCAAATCCTGAAAATTTTTTAAAGTCTGCTTACCAAAGTCAATAAAATCAGCTGAACCTTTTTTCAGATCATACCGAGCTAGTACTATTTCTTCTAACGCATTACTCTTTGCACTACTTATACTTCACCGCAGCTATTCCGGGTCTTTTTGGCCCATGCTGTTTATAATTAACAATCTCCTCAATTCAATACTTGCACCAAACATGACTCAACCAGCATTTCGCTTCTCGTATATCATTCAGGAGTCCCATCCCTTTGCCCGCTAATATCCACCTTCTACAGATATTAATTGAGATAACAACTAAGCAATTTCCTACCTGTACCACCTCGCCGTAACTCGATTATATCATCGCTCTTCATTGGTTTTCCATTCAGTGGATCTATCATATCTTTCTTAATTATTTTCTCAACACAATCCATCGTAACAACACTTTGACTGTAATAAAACACTTCCATATATCAGCTGGGCAGAATATTAGACACTCATAATATTCCGAAATTCGTCTAACGACAGAATTTTTAGGAAAATCATACGAAAAATTTCGTATGAAAAAAAATACGAAAAATGCTTCGGCATTTGATAAAGAGCTAAGTCGAGTGAAATTTTTTTAACCCCTGTGATCAAAATGGCAACTCATATTTAAAAAAATAACCACGATGATAATAACAAAAACAAACTTTACGATTTCAAAAAGTAAACCAAAACTGCAGTGAGACTTAAAATACGACTTAATAGAACCAGTAATGAACACATTAATTTAAACAGCTACTAAGCTATCAGTACTTTGATAATCACCTTGTTTTCAAGTATGCGCATCGAGTCGTATTGGTTAGTGCATCATGCGTGATAGGGCACATATATCGCACCTTCCGAGCCATTAAACTCTTATTGCCATTGTCATCTGGTAATACGGTAAATTTCACAGGCATTAATTCCTTGATTTTCAGAGGTTTGCCAGAGAGCGGGCAAAAAACACGTTGCTCCTGAAGAACCAAATCTACTGTAATTAATATCTCCTTTTAATTTCTAATATGTCGAGGACGACACTATATACCAAAAGGATCTTCTGTTAGCTTTCCACGCAGCTGTTTTTATATTTTTTTTCTACAGTTAATAGAGCAATTTCGTCGTCTCTAAGCACTATTTTTTTTTTCATTTTTATTCGTAATAAGTGAAACTGGAATTGTAAAATGAAACTTGCTGGTTTTTCAATTTTGACTTCAACAGTCGGATTCAGTTGCGGAATCCAAAAACTTGGATATTCTTTCGCCTTATCGCCTGCCACATTTGAAATTTCCTCTCTCAATCGTTTACTACTCGACCGATCACTTTCGAGTATTTTACGTTTGTTAATCTGAAATTTTTTGGAAAGTTAGAGAATATTATTTGTAAGAAAAAATGAACTGTAATAGAATCGGCAAATGACATACCCGAGATCCAGAAGGGGTAGCACCAGCAGAAGTTGTTGGCCAATCAGTGTCCACATCTCGTTTTACTCCTGGATGTGCTGGTGTACCTTCCACTTCTTTGAATTTCTTTAATTTTAGCTCTTCGTCCAGATGTTTTTCCTGCAAATCGTAACACTGGTTATTTACAACTGATTTTCACTGAAAGCAACTTTATCATGGCAAAAAATATACCCTTTCGGCTTCCTCTTCCTCTTTTTTACACTGTTTCTCCCATTCTTTTAATTTCCGTGTATTTTCCTTCTTCTGCTCCAAGTAATATTCCAAAACAGCTTCCCTGTCAAATACGTATCCGTACGGTGATATTACTGGATCTCTGTAATTGTCAAAATGATGAACGCACCTATATTTTCACAAGAAATATACTTATGCAGAATGATAAACATATTAATACTCAATAAATCCATGTCTATATATGATTCTACAGTTGGTTCACCAAAATTCTAAATAAAAAGCTTGTCTTGATAGTCGCATGTTGAACAGTATCAGCATTCAACTATTGAGATTAGCTTATTATTTGAGACGGATTTGGAAAACATAACTGATTCCCCTAATAGTTCTTGTTCTTTTCAAAAAACAGTTTAAATGAAATGCCTTTGTTTCAGAGAAGACTTCACTGAAACCTAAAGGATGTGAATGCTTCACACATAAAAAGATTTAAGCACACACAGACACAAATGTGATAACATTTCATACATAGGGAAAAGTTTGGGAAAAAATGACCTGCATTCAACAAATGACCTATACTTACATCAGAATATTCAAAAAAAGCATTACCGGCAAGGTTGCAAAGTGATCGAACAACAATCGAATTCCTTAACTGAATCAGCACCTAATCTTTGATGCAAAGTACCATAGCCAGATTCTTTAGCATCTCTTCGCCTTTCTGAATAAGAATATACTGCTGACGCTGTAGCATTTTTACCATGGCGAGTCATTCTATAATTACATACACGTTCATTAATTCTGCAACTTGTTAGAAACATCAGAAATATATCCACTGCTCAGTGTTATAACTGAGTAAACCGCATCACGTAAGGTTAAGCTATTTCACAAATTTCGAAATGGCCAACTTCACACTTTCTATCCCGGTCTCCACAGCACACAATGCTTCACTTCACTGAAACTACTAGGTGTACACGCGGAGAGAATCCCTTCATCTGTCATTCACAGACTGGCGATGAGCATGATAGGTGACGATGATATGTGTGGTTTGTGACATAAGTGCGATTTTAATGAAGTGGAAATTCGAAATTGTCGATTGTAATTGCTTCTTCCTAACTGTGATATTGCCTGTCTTTTATCACACTTCTTGCCAGTATCTGTAGGACTATTGTTTCACATACAACAAAAAAATTATGTATCATTTGCTTTGCGTACTTCAACAATTTGTGCTACGATTTGCTGCACTATTTCGATGTCTAAATTTTTAACTTCATTAGTTTTGCTCTTTACCTTTGTCATTCATACCATCGATTTTTGATCTTTGGGCTTATCTCTCAGTTCTTGTAATTCTCTCATTCCATTAATTGTTAGGTAACATAGGCGATATTCATTTCTTGATAGTACTATCAAAGGTTAATTGTAGTTATAAGTGTTCTAGAAATTGATGCACGATTAACTCTGATTATTCTTTTTCCAGTATAAGTAGTGTTTTAAATTCTGAATATTTTGGTTATTGCATGCTGCCTTTTGAAATAGACAAATCAATTTCTAGAGTTACTTCTTTTGAAATAAATAAAAAGCAGTGGAATCTAGAAATTTCATAAAAAATAAGCGGTTAAATAATGTATTACATACGTCATGCGTTTGCGCTTTTCCATGAAACGAGAATTTTATAGACTCAATGACGTCAATAATCAAATTGGAGGCATTGTCAGGTGTTCAGGACGATGGCCCATTGTGCTATCTCTTACAGGTAAGTAATTTAATCAAATTCCTAAAAAGAAATGGATAAAGGAAAACTGAAATATCATCGTTTTACCATTTGATTCTATTAATGCAGTATCAGCTTTAATTGGTTCGTTGCAGTAAATGATACTCTTCGAAAAGTGCATTATGATTTTTGAATTTTTGAGTTTCCCTAATGTGTGGGGGACAATGCTTTTTTCTCTCTTTTAATATCCATAGCAGCGATGTAAGAATTGACAAATACCTAAAGATAATTCAAGTTACTTTGTCATCAATAAATGACTGGCTGACGTGAATGTAAGTGTGGTAGCAGTTCAACGATACGAATTGTCACAATTAGTAGCAAATGCTATACTATCCATATATGTGGAATATCGAACTACAGCTCTTTTAATGTGTTTTTTTGCCAAGAATTGCCATTTTTCATTTCGTTAACAAATGACAATCATTATTCTTCCATTTTTTTATGTCGTGACTATTGGTGTTTTAGTTATTGTATTTTAGGTTGATCAGGTTTATTTTTTACTGGACTGTGGTTGGGATGAACGATTTGATATGGCATACATAGAAGCTGTTAAAAGGCGTGTTCCTCTCATCAATGCTGTATTATTGTCATATGCTGATATACCACATCTCGGTGCTTTGCCGTATCTTGTTCGGAAATGTGGCCTAAACTGTCCTATTTATGCCACGGTATGAGCATGCTTCACACTTCTTATTAGTTTACCTTTTAGAACTTTTCAATTAATCCATCCTTTGACATATGGACATTTGACGATTGAATTTCAAAACTGAAGTAACATTTATTGCTTTGTTCATGTGACATTTTATCTCTTTATCGTAATGTTCTTCTGAGCATTTTGCAATTACGTAAGACAGAAAAATTAATATGCTTTGTTATTTGCAGTGAAATTTACTGATAGGCAGTAATAGTCTTTTAGAATTATAGATCAAATTTGTTAGTATTCAGTGGCCTTTTGCGTGGTTAATCATATTAGTTTTAAAAAGTTTTTAGCAGGCTTGTTCTTACTAGGTTGGATAGTTTTTCTCTTTTAATTGTTTAAGTTAATTTATTAGTAGTTTTATTATTTATTAGAAGACGTATTCGATTATAGTTACTTCGGACAATTCATTGTGTACTTTAGTCCTATGAATATATGTCGCAGGCTCTATGGATTATTTAATTTGAATATCGCAGTACTTACTTTTATTGCTGCTTGAGACTGTAGGTTATGAATGTTTGGCAGCATTGATTATTATTTAACAACACAATAGGATAAGGAAATTTTTTGCTGCAATATTGTTAGGATCACTGACCGTCTTCCGAGCTATAATTGAAAGAAAATAAGGATGAAAGGCATATTTGGTTCGTAATTACTGATCAGATATTATATTAGTCTTGAAAACTTGTGAAGTTCAAAATTGGAGGTAATTAAGACTTGAAAGATCTATTTTACAAACTAAATATGGTACTCTTGCAACATGGCACAGTGAGTGCATTTTTTTTAACTATTTAATTTCATATAATATTTCTGATAGAAAATAAGTCTTACATTGATTTGGATTTCAAGCAATGTTATTGCCGTTATAAGATTGAAGTTGTTATTAAATCTTCTAAATTTTTTTAACTAAAACATTTTGCTACCAGGTTCCCGTGTATAAGATGGGACAAATGTTTCTCTACGATTGGGTTAACAGCCATACCAGTGTTGAGGATTTCAACCTGTTCAATTTGGACGATATTGATGCAGCGTTTGAACGAGTGCAACAAGTGAAATATAGCCAAACCGTTCGTTTATTTATTAAAATGTATCTCTGTGTTTTTGCTAATAGTATCATGTAAACTTCTATTACGATATTGCCTTGTATTTGTCACAGAGGTGTAATCGTGTATGGAATACGATCATAATTTGTGGGCTTTGAATTGTCTTTCATCCTATTCTCATTAGTCATTTTTTTCTAGAATCTCTTGCTTTTTTCACTAAAATGTGTGATTACCAGGAAGAAAGGTAGCTATTTAACTTTAGATTGGCTGAAGAAGAAAAGAAGATAGATATTATATTACTGAAAATATAATGTACAGTTTTCATTGCAATTTGGAGTATTTTTTCAGATTTTATTGAAAGGAGATAATGGCCTTCAAATAACGCCGCTACCAGCTGGACATATGATTGGTGGTGCAATATGGCGGATCACAAAAATGGGTGATGAAGAGATTGTCTACGCAGTTGATTTCAATCACAGAAAAGAACGGCATTTGAATGGTTGCACATTTGAAGGTATTTGTTAGAAATATTTTGTCAGATCTTGATTGAAACAAATAGTCGAGTAATTTAGGTATTGGACGACCAAATCTGCTGATTACTGACAGTTTCAATGCATTGTACAATCAGCCGCGTCGGAAGCAACGGGATGAACACTTGGTAACAAGACTTCTGGGTACTGTAAGAGATGGTGGTGATGTGATGATTGTAATTGATACGGCAGGGCGAGTATTAGAAATAGCACACTTATTGGATCAGTTATGGCATAAGTAAGTTTTTCAAGAAAGTTTATTTATAGTTTTGTACTTCTTAGGCATCGGATGTTCTGGGATTTCTAGGAATTCGAACATTAACTTGGTTTTTGCCCATTTGCAGTTCTGTTTTCCCGCTTGAAGTTTTTTTCTACTGACCAAGTAGAAAACGAGAAATTATTTTTCAAAATCATATCTTTGTTCTAGGCGTCGTATCTTTCCAACCGTAATTCCTTTGTTTTTATTTGTAGCGATTTTTCATGAATTTCTTTCTTCTGACACCATAATGACTGTTTCAACTTTAAAACATTTAATGGCATGATTAACGTGGTTAGTTTTAAGGAAATTTTATCTGTTCTTTAATTTTAAGTGCGGAAGCTGGTTTGATGACATATAATTTGGTTATGCTAAGTCATGTTGCATCATCGGTAGTTGAATTTGCCAAGTCACAAGTAGAGTGGATGTCCGATAAAGTGCTAAAATCCTTTGAAGTTGGCCGCTACAATCCATTCCAGTTTCGACATGTGCAGCTTTGTCACACTCATATAGATTTGATGCGAGTACGAAGTCCAAAGGTTTCTAGTTATAACAGTTTTAGCCAATCAGTTTCTCCCTTTAACAATTATATAACTGGAAATGCTCCTATATATATGTTCATATACGTTGAAGCGTTTCTGTACAAAAAAAAAACTTTTAGTTAGGTTTATTTTTTATGACATGCTGGTCATTCCATTTTAGGTTGTACTTGTCAGTGGACTGGATATGGAAAGTGGCTTTTCCAGGGAATTGTTTTTAGAGTGGTGTACAGATGTAAAAAATTCTGTTATTGTTACTGGTAAGACTTCTAGTTTTGGAAGAAATGGAATAACTTTATGTGCATTTCGGTCCCTTATTTTGGAAGAGAAATTACCAGAATTTCACAAAGTATTGGTTTAAAAAAGCATATGCAATTTGTAGGACGCTCTGGCGATCGTACTCTCGGTGCGCGACTAATACGTATGGCTGAACAAGCAGCAGAAAATCCCAACGGGACTATAAATCGTAATTTGACATTAGAAGTAAAGCGAAGAATTCGATTAGAGGGCATTGAGTTAGAGAATTATCGAGCCAAGAAGCGAGCTGAAGAGCGTGAAGCAACTCGAATTAGGTAATGATAATAAATACAGAGTTTGATGTCGCACTCCCGGTGAATTTTAATGGTTTGTAGCGCTACAGTTGAGATAAACTTTAATGTTCTTAGACCTCAAAAAAGTGATTGATTAGATCATTAATGTCTTCTTCAGTCATTTGAAACTTTTATGTCTTGATTGCTAATTTGTTTTTGCACTACTGACTGCCTCTACCAATGCTGCGATGAGTGATGATCTAATTAAGAAATAGTAGAAATCAATTATTAATCTGCTTTTTTTCCGAATCATGAAATATATTAAAACCTGATATTTGACACATTTTTGGTATTTCCAGATTAGAAGCATCACGACGAAACGCTAGACTCGAACAAGCCGATTCATCTGACGACAGTGATGACGATGTTGTCATGATTGTTCCTGCCACGGCTTCTGGCGTGTTAAATGGCAAAATTAGCATTTCGAAACGCAACATTACGACATCTTTTAGCGCTTCGGCAATAGCTTCCACAACTGGTTCGAAATTTCATTCTTTTAATAGCTTATGTATAGATTAGATCGATTATTTTTATGTTGTCAGAAATTGGAATTTTTTCATCAGATTTATTTTTGTACCTACGGTTGACCTAATTCCATACTTCTTATCGGTTAGTCACTCCAGACATATTTTGTACGAAATTGCGGCAATGAATGCAATAATCTAACGGGTGAAATCACGGTGTTGTTTATTTAACGTTTCATCTTTTTATTGATGTGTTCTGAAAACAATTTTGAATCATTCAGAAAATTTATCGAAATCATTTTTAACAGATCTATCAGCGGCCCAAATAGCGGAACAAAGGTCACATGATATTATGTGGAAGTGGGAACAGCAGCAGAAATCATCCTTTTTCAAACAAAGCAAAAAATCATTTCCCATGTTTCCGTATGTTGAAGAAAAAACTCGGGTATGTCTTGCATTTTTCCTTTTCTATGGCTTCTCTTTAATTCAGAATTCTAAGTTTCTTTTGTTCCTAATATAATTTAATGAATCTTATAGATTTTGAAATTTTGAAGATTTTTTTTTTGTAATCCATAAGGCTTTTAAAACATTCAATGGAACGAATAACAAGTTAGAAATTTGCGTGGTTTAGTTAGTAACTCGTACTGTAACAAACTGATTACTGTTAAGTGGGATGATTATGGTGAAATCATACGGCCGGAAGAATACATGATCGCAGATACACCTGTAGTACCGCAGATACCGCCTGAGCATAAAGATGGAACTATTGATGATTCGCTTGATGGACAAGTAGTACCTCTTTATGAAGAACGGGAATGGCCATCAAAATGTGTCAGTCAAATTATGAAAATGGAGGTCTGATTTGATAATGCATCTTACCTAATTTATGTTCAAATTTCTATTATTATTTTCAACTAAATTTCAAGTCTGGTGGTGCGTGTTGCTCCGCTTGTCTCATGCTACTTTTGTCTGTGGCTCCCCATAACATTAATGTTTATAAGAATTTCATAGGTGATTGGCTTATTTAAGGCTTTGGAAAGTTTTTTTTTCTCATCTGTAACTGTAGAATATTAAGATTAAAATTGCAGTTTTTTTCCGATTCTTGAGAACGATTGATAGCAAATCGAACTGAGTGTTTATAAAAGATACGAGTGTTTTAATAAAATCAGAAAAAACAATGACGTATAATTATGGAAAAACTGCAAATCAGCTTTTTTCTAGTGCATTTTTTAAATCTATTTCTCTGATTTCTATTTAATTCATTTGAGAATTAGTTCCTTCGCATCATTCTCAATCCTCTACGTATAGATTTTCTAATCACGATATTGCAGGTACTTTGTAAAGTGGATTTCATCGATTTTGAAGGACGTAGTGACGGCGAATCGGCAAAAAAAATCCTCTCACAAATAAAACCGAAACAGCTGATAATTGTTCACGGTTCATCAGCAGCTACTCGTCATCTTGCACAATATGCTCAGCAAAATGGCATTGTTCAAGTAGGCGATTTAGCGATATTTCGTTTAAACTGGGAAAAACCTACCGGTAGTTCATTCTGAAAGCTAAATGTGACTATTTGGCTAATTTATTTGGGAGTTTTAACCATTAAGTGCTTCATGTCATTCAAAAATGGCACATTGGTACGTAGAGCTTTGATGTACATGAGCTTCGTGACAGATTATTTAGTGATTAAATTTTTGCTTATTATATTCTAGTTTTTGATAATAGTAATTTGAACCGTCTCTATCCCTGGCTTACAATATCTTCTCTAGTTTAATGAGCAAGCGCTAATCAAGCATTTCTTTTGTAGGGTAAAATATTCACTCCACGATTGGGTGAAATCGTTGATGCAACAATCGAATCGCACATCTATCAAGTAACATTAAGTGATGCCGTTATGTCGTCATTAATTTTCCAAATGGTTAGTATTTTGAATCTTTATTTTATTGTGACTCCAGGTTAAGTAAAAGTTTTTACTTCGGAATTTTGAAATGAATTATGAGGTTCCAGCATGATTTGCTAATCTAATGTTTCGTGGTATAGGTGAAAGATGCCGAGCTGAGCTGGTTGGACGCTCGGATAGTAAGAAGGAAAACGGTAACACCAGGACAAACGCAAAGGGTAGGTGAGCAGGATTCAGAAACGAATGAAAGTAAGGAAGAGGAAATAGAAGAAATGGAACAAGATGATGATCCGGTGGAAGGTAAACGTTTGAGCAACTTGAAGGTTGCAGCTGCGGATACGTTTTGTCTGGAACCAATGCTTTCAGCCAATATCCCTCCACATCAGGTTTGTTTCAGTTTTTTTGGGTATAACATCTATTAAGAGTGTGAAAGTAGAGAAAATTGATTTCGTTTCACCGTGTCTGAGTTTGCAACTTATTATAAGCAATCCAGAAATATTGTTCAAGATGTTTTATAACCTTAAAGCTTATGACAATTAAGCCGCCTACGCTCCAGCCGATAGCAGAATATTGGTTACTCTCTAAGAATTCTTATGTCATACTTTTATTGAATGAATAAAGTGGATAATGCAGTAAAATCAAATGCTTATTTTTTATTTTAGGCAGTATTTGTTAATGATCCAAAACTTTCTGATGTGAAGCAGTTGTTAACTTCGAATGGTTTCCGAGCCGAATTCAGTTCCGGTGTATTATATATAAACAATATTGCAAGCATTCGACGTAATGAAGCTGGCCGCTTTCATGTAGAAGGATGTGCATGTGAAGATTATTATAAAATAAGAGATATCGTTTATGCACAATTCGCAGTTGTATAATTTGAAATTACTATTACTTATTGACCTCATGTTGTCTTTCATAAGGGTCTGAAACGAAAAGTCCTGAAATTGATTAGCGAAAAAGTTTCCGCTTAAATTGTTAGTGAAGTAGACAATCAAACTGATAATTTGATGAACATGACGAATTGTTTGTTTTCAAAGATTTACAGTGAATTTAGATATACATCATATTTCTTGAAAGTAAAGAACAAGTGTTAAATAGATAATATGGATAGTTCGAAACGTTGAAAATTTCTCTTATTTTACTTGAGCGGTACAATTCATATTAGATAATGAGACGTATTAAGTTCGAAAAAGCTGTTGATGCATTGAAATACCAAATAGAAAAGTTGCTGTTAATGTTTAAATTAAATTGAAAATATGATTTGCTTGAATTTCTATTTCAGCCGGTGATTAAGCTGCAATCAACCATCTAACCAAATTACTTTGGTTACTAACGATTTAATCGTTACATGTTGGTTTGAGATTATACTGACTTAAAATTACTAGTTTATATGAGTGATTTTGATATCAAAGTGATAAAATGTGACCGTACTTTAACATCAGTCCAGTATATTTCATCATTCCTTAGATATGCAAAGGATATTTCAATAGCAGTAATTTACATCTCAAAAATAGAGTGAAGAGTAAGCAAAATTAGCATTCTTTTCGGAATTAATGTTCAATAAGGAGAATAGGAAAAAAATTAGTGAAATTCCGGTTTTCTTGTTGGTTAGATAATATGGAAATATTTCGTTATGGTATGCTAATTTTTAGCACATATATATATATACATGTACATGTGTCTATTGCGCAGTAGAAGTACGCAGCATATGCTTGACTGAACTTCTTGATTTGTTAAAATGGTTGTTTTGTTCGGTTGTTATAAATTTCTAATTGTTGGTTTTTTTTCTCCTTTTCGTTTTTATTTTCTCAAATTTTATTTGAAATTTAAAGGTTTGACGGTTGTTAAATTGTTAAATAAAACTCTGGTTTAATCTTACTTCAATAATTACACAGAAAACATCCAAATATTTCTGTATTTAAAATAAAACTGAGAGGAACAGATTGAAGGTTATGGTTATCGGTGATATGATAGGATGGACAATTGGTCTGTTATGTTATTCAAATTCTTATCAACAACAATATGAAGAATGTGATGAAGATTATTGCTTTTTCCTGGAAGACTATCCAATACTCGATCCAGCAGATATAAAAAATCAGACACGGAGTTGTGACCGAAAGGGTTATTGCAGAGTAATTAATTAAAATGATACGACGTCATATCAAATAATTGAATGGAGAAATGAAATCAAGAAAGACATATTGTATAAATGTACATATATTTTGAAAGTTTAAAAAAAATTCAAGTGGGAATCTGTAAAGTATATTTTTCAGACGTTAGCTGAAAATATGGGTGGTAAAATTTTGACAAAATATGGTCTCTCACACAGATGTGCAACTTTCATGGCAAATGAGGAAACGTACACAGATTTGTGTTGCTGTAGTTATGATTGGTGTAACAAGCTAGTTGTTAATGAATTACCGGTGGTAATGGATGACGAAAGACCGTCGTTGGTAATGTATTATGACGAAAAACGGAAATAATGGAATTTAATTTTTAAATTTGATTTGTGAAATTTAATTTTCAATTTAATGTCATTATTATCGCTATTTAATTCATATATATTTTTCACAATTCGATAATATTACAATTTTAAAACAGCCAATTCATTTAATTATTTTGCTTTTAATTAATACTATTAAAATATTTCACAAATTCTAAACAATCCCTCTCGGAAATAACGAAATATTCAAATGAAATTTTGTTGAAACAAATAAAATTGATAAAAAAAAAAAGAAGAAAAGGTCTTTTATTCTTTTCTTTCTTTGAGATAGACAAAAAGATTTTTGCCGCCTCTTTCTTTGATTCTTTTGCGGAACCTTTCATATAGTTCTTTTTTTGGTCAAATATCAAAGATTCCTAACAATTAGTTCGATTGCGTAATTAGCATTGATACTGTCGTTGATGTGTATCAATGTAAGCGGTAGTGAAACGTCTACAACCGTCCCACTCTCAATGCGAAAGAGCATTTCCGATGTATCGGAAAATTTATGTGACGTAGTCATTTAATAATGACACTTGACACATCACAAATTATACGTTTCATCTTCCAGCACCTACTTGTATCCATCATCTCACAATAGCAATATATCATTCAACTCAATGTACAGCACTCACTCAGATAATATTTTATAACACATACGTATTTTTTTCTACGACACTTATGCATCTCTCGCATTTTTTCTACAACACGTAACACCGCTCCGCTTTATCGATGTGTATAGCACGATAAAGCGGAGCGGTGATACGTGCATAGCACGCAACGATAATCATTGTATAATTCTAATTTTATTTCCCTTTTCTTATTTATTCTATTTTTTCACGAAATTGCGGAGCTAAATTTGGGAACATTTTATGATTTGAGATTTCTAATTGATTTCAGAAATGTTAGTGTTTCTTTTGTTTTCTTTTTCAAGCGTTTTTTTTACAAGCGATAAACGTTAATTTTTGAGTTTTGTGTTTTATTTTAAAATATAATATTTTGACATCGAAGCAAAAATCATTCATTGTGATGTATTCTTTTTTTGCATTATTAAAATTAAAAGTTAAGCTAAAATTTAAACAGTGTGAGATCCCTTAGAGAAAGGTTAAAATAACAATCACACACACACCACACAGTTCACGTATGACACTGAGATATAATAAGTAAGGAAATAGATGATATGGTCGAATTAATTAAGGTTCATACTAAAGATTAGGTATGACAGAAATATGCATATTTATATTAATTAAAGAACTGTGTAGTGGTAATGTATATAATCATTTGCTAATCACAAGCTTAGACTTCCTAATATCTTTCGTTTTACCAAATTGTTAATCTGTCAAGATTGTTTGTAAACGATTGGAATATGGAAGGACGGATAAATGAATGATTGACTAAGTTTAATTTAATTTTTGATTTTTTTTAACATTTTCCCATCAAAAATTTAATGATACAATTGTAATGTATACGTGCATAACGTATAATTAGAACAATTATTCCTTTCATTTATATCTAAATAACCTATAATTTAACTGAATCTCTCTTACTATCTTAGATCATTTGCTTAGCTTAAATTCAGGTCATCTTTTTTCGTCTTAACCTATCATTATTGTCAATAAAGTGAAATTTCTAAGATATTGTAAGAAATTGCTGTTAATGAGGTTAATTTTTTTTCCAATGAAATAAATCAGTGTTATCGTATCAGTACATCAATATACCAATTTCAATACATTTGCGAGTAGTTACTTTGACACGTTGATTTCCCGCACTTATGATATTTCCAGTAATTATCTTAAAGTGATCGATCGTTAGAATGATGATTGATCAGTCAATCAATAAAACCTTTCTCATTGCTACTCGTTCTCTAACAGTACACGATCATTTTGAATTAATCAAAAATTTAACATTCCAAATATTCACAGCTATGTTAAATAACTGATTAGTTGCTTCATCCATTCATTGTTATCATTAATTATCCCACTGATAGCAACCATTATTGGTATTGTTATTAATCATTAATTATCCTTGTCATTATTATCACTAATGAATTACTGTTGCTATCATCGTTATTATATTTATTATCATTATCAGCATCATTATCATCGTATCACTGCTATCACTGCTTGCTTTCTGTTGCAGTTATGAAATTACAGCGAAACAGCTTGTTTTCATGCAAAAAAAACAATTATTTCTAATTTCATTTGCAGTCCTCAAAGGTAAGTTTTTTGCAATATCAAAAGTTAATTTAACGAATAACTAACGTTTCCTTCCTTTTTATGAAATAATAAATTTAACGATAACAGTAAAATTTATTGATTTTTGCTTTAATAATTCATTGTGAAATGCTTCAATTTCATTATTGACATCTTTCTTTCATAACACAACAAATGTTCGTTTTCGTTTTTTTTTCTTTTTAAATTGCGTTCAAAATAAAACTGAAATATGTTTTTTTCGAAAGAACATGTATCGTTGGTTCGAGTTCAACTTGAATAAAGAGAAATTTTGAAATGATAAAAAAAAATCTTCCCTCTCCCGCTCTCTCTCTTTCTCCTTCTCTCTCTGCCAAATTTGTTACTATTTTTTTTTTGCTTTTTTTTCTAAAGTTTATCTCATCAATGAATAATTGATTTAATGGATGAATATTTTCATTTTTTTTTTTAAATGATCAGTTATACTTGTACTTTGTTCATTCTGTTTCCTCATGTTCCTTATCAAATTAATCATCGTTAATTTCATTTAGAATAGAAGTGATAAATGAAAAGAAAATTTAAGAGAAAAAAAAGACTGAAAAACAACTTTATGTTTGGAAACAAAAAAAAAGAACAATTAATTTCAGATAAAAGAAGAGATATATTCTTTGTGTTTTTAAAACGATTTCTTAAAAAAAAAGAGAGAGAAAAAAATTTGTAAATATATGTGAGAGAGAAAGAGTAAATTGTTTGTAAAGAAAAACAAGAAAACAATAACAACAAGGTTGATGAAAAGATTAAAGAAAGCAGAAGAGAAAAGAAAGAAGGAAAATATAATGCATACAGAGACATACCTGTTTTTTTCTCTTCCATTTTAATTCACAAATTATTTCTCTTCTCATTCGCTCAGTTAGCCGATGTGAAGAGGGAGAGATGGGGCGCTAATTGTTTGTCGTATTAATGATGATCCTTTTGAACAATCAAACAACAATAGATGGATGTTTGATGGAAATGGTTTGTGAGAGAGAAGAGAACTAAGAAGAGGAAGCAGAGCGCCTTGCCTACCATTGTTCTTCCTCATTTTCAAATTTTCCTTTTTTTCCACTTTGCCTTCTCATTGATTGTTTTTAGAAAGGATAATTTGAACAAAAGAAAGAAAGAAAGAAAGGAATTGTTGCATAAATTGTATGAGAGGGGAAATGGTACATAAAAGAGGAAGTAAATTAATTCCTTTCAACAACTTCAAACAAAGGAAGGGATGATGAATGAGTGGAAAATGAGAAGTTCTTTTATTGTTCTCGGAATAATTATACTTTTCATGTTGTTGTAATTATTAGGTAAGCTATGTGTGTCTGTGTGTGTGTGTGTGTGTCTGTGTGTCTTATTGTTACTGCTTCATTAACTCATTAAGTGTAAATAAGCTATTGTTGTCGTATTTGCTCACTCAATTTCAATTTGACCTTTTAGATGTGAATTGTTGTTGTTGATTGGTATCGATTTAACCTTTAAATATGAAATTGTTGATCGATTTTAATCGGTCGTTTGAATGAAGTGCTATTGCTGTTGTGTTTGTTCTATTTTCGAATTGATTAATTTGATAGTTAAATATGAATTATTGCTTTGAATTGGTTTAAAAATTTCCATACGACGAGTGGATGATGACTATTTTGTTATTAATTAACAATAACTATCGAATGATAATATTTATTTTCAAATTCAAACAGTTCGCTATTTTAAATTATAGTAATCGCTAAGTTTTTTTCTTCTTAATTATAAAATAATTTACCTCTACGAATGTTTACTTACACAAAGTAAACAACAAGAATGGCAACAGTGCTTTTTTCATTTCCTCTTTTTTCATTAATGGAATGAGCGAAGAAGGAAAATGCCTTTACATTTAAAATTTCAATTAAATTCTCTCTGTCTCTCTTCCAGGAAAATTGCTGTAAAAGTGTGGTATTTCTTTCTTTTTAAAAAAAAGTGCAAAAGCAATATTCGTCTATTTTATTATGCGACAATACATATAAATGAAGGGAATATGTAAGAATTTAAACAAATTTTTTTTTCAAAAAAAGAATTAGAAAAATTGTATAAGTGAATAAATGTAATGCTTTTTTTTTCTTTTTTTTTCTTTTCGCCTAAATTGCTTCATTTAACATTTCTAAAAAGTATTTTCAAACAAACTTTACTTTCATTCTCTCTTCCCTCTTCTATTCTTCTTTAATTTTTTGTTCTTTTTCTTCAATTATCAAAAAAGGAAAAAAAAATGGATGATTGTAATTTGTTCGCAAACAGCGATACGTTTCTTTAAGGAGAGAAAGAGGGAGAGAGAGAGAGGAAGTGGTGGAGGGTAAGAAGGAAGAAGAAAAAAACATTATACTCCTCTAATAGGCTATCATTCATTTTCATTTCTTCATCGACTTATATTTCATTCCATTAATGTTCATTTTCAATTTACTTTTAAAATGCTTCTAATACACAGCATTCATTCATTAACATAAACATTTAAAATATGTAAACAAATATGGGTATATTTATATTTATGTATTAAGTAAAATAAAAGTAAAAGTAACATTAAGCAAATTGATTAATTAATTAAATCAAAAACTGTGCAAAAGTGATAATTTACAAACAGCAATACATGATTACTTTATAAAAAAAAGTATAAGTTTGTACAGCTAGTATAGCATAAATTTTATACTGTTTTATATCGTACTACACAAGTTTTGTCATGCGATAAAATACATACGGTATCACTGTAGTGTTTAAGTCTCGTACCGTATTTATACAGTATCTTTTACAGTATAATTCTAATCAAATGAAGAAGTGTTCACGGTATCTTGTAAATTTTGCATTGTATTTGTAATGACAATATTGCTGGTTGAAAAAAACAGCGATGGTTTTGGTTTGTTATTGAAACATTATTAGGCTGAGAAAACCCTTTTCTCTAAATAAGTAATGATAGGCGGTGATAACAATCTCCAATTATACAAACTAATATTTAATGTTTTAACTTACTGTTTATTATTACCATTATTTTTATGGATCATTTTCATTTGTTTCTTCTCATAATTGCAACTTTTTAGAGATTATTAAGTTTATAAATAATTTGAAAAAAAAAGATAGAGAGTTAAAGTGGTTATAATTGATAACGATGATGGAGTTCATTGTTATTCGTTATTTTATGAATCTTTTATAGTTATTTACTGACATGTTGGAAAACAATTTTCTCTAACTCTCACTCATTCACTCTTCAAAATATAATTAACTCATAGACATTGTTATAAAGAAATGAGAAAAAAAGTGCTAATGAAATAGATAAATTAGTTTTTAAAAAGATATTTGTTAAGAAGTTGTCTGCTTACTTTTGTTCACCTTTTTTTTAAACAAATTTTTCACATTTTTCGTTTTTTTTTCACTTTTTATTTTCGGTTTTTTGTTAGTGAAAGATTCACTCCTTTGGTTAATGATTTTTGCTGAACTCGGAAGTTGACGTATTTAAGAAGCGTTCTGCCTTCTGCCATTCTTTTCAAACTTGTGCTTAATCAAAA